>NDXB01016778.1:0-23248 GCA_002631895.1 Agapornis roseicollis
CTTGCAGAAGGCATTTCATTTTTACAGTTCATGAAATAACAGAAACGAATGTATTACTGTTTTGCAAAGTCAGCTTATTTTGGAGGTAATTTTTCTGTTTCCTCCATCACTGGGGACCTGCATACCCCTCTCATTAAGGGTGTTCTGTCTGTCAAGTGTTACTCTCCCAAATGAGGCTTTTTTTCTTAAATAATTAAGCAGTTCTTGACTTGAATTAAGCATTTCTTGACTTAAATAATTAAGCAGTTCTTAAATAATTAAGCAGTTCTTGACTGATTTACTGTGTCATGACTTGTTAGGTATCATGTATTTTCTTTCCCCCACCAGGTTACATCTCTACCTGAAAAACATTATAGAAATAGCTGCAGATTCTTCCTATGACTGGGGAAACTCAGTTCTGACTCCTCTACATCCTAAAAGACACGTGATGGAGGGATGCTGCTGTCCCATTCTCCATGTCTCATGTACAGAGGTATATTCAGGTCCAAGTCTTTGGCTATGTTGGAGGTAAAATGTGACTGGAGTTCTGAATCAGGGAAGATCTACCATAATAATAAAGTCCAGTTGGTCACCAGTACCCTTCCTCTGTTTCTGTTTTTGTGGCAGGTGCTTGTGTTATTTGTTAAAGGGTTTTTTAATGCCTCTGTTTGTGTCTATGAGTTTTTCCCATTTAGTTTTTGCAAACTGCCTTTGCTCTGTGGTTTCGTTTGGACACTTGTCAATCTTTGAAAGCCTTATCTGGACTTGAGTTGTGCTTGTGGTACCCAGGGGCTGGGAGAAGTGAGGTGTTTCAAAGACAATTCAGGGTCACTGAAGGAAGGACATGAAGGAAAAGGGAAGAGTCCTGTGGCTAGTGGTTAACTGATGATAGCCCTATATACTTGTACTTGGTGATTGGAGGACAATAGAGAATGTCATAGAATCATAGAATATTTAGGGTTGGAAAGGACCTTAAGATCATCAAGTTCCAATTCCCCTGCCATAAGCAGGGACACCTCACACTAAACCATGTTGCCCAAGGCTATTTCCAACCTGGCCTTTAACACTGCCAGGGATGGAGCACTCACAACCTCCCTGGGCAACCCATTCCAGTGCCTCACCACCCTAACAGGAAAGAATTTCTTCCTTACATCTAATCTAAACCTCTCCTGTTTAAGTTTGAACCCATTACCCCTTGCTCTGTTACTTCAGTCTCTAATGAAGAGTCCCTCCCCAGCATCCCTATAGGCCCCCTTCAGATACTGGAAGGCTGCTATGAGGTCTCCATTCCATNGAATTTCTTCCTTACATCTAATCTAAACCTCTCCTGTTTAAGTTTGAACCCATTACCCCTTGCTCTGTTACTTCAGTCTCTAATGAAGAGTCCCTCCCCAGCAGCCCTATAGGCCCCCTTCTGATACTGGAAGGCTGCTATGAGGTCTCCATGCAGCCTTCTCTTTTCCAGGCTGAACAGCCCCAACTTTCTCAGCCTGTCTTCATATGGGAGATGCTCCAGTCCCCTGATCATCTTTGTGGCCCTCCTCTGGACTTGTTCTAACACTTCCATGTCCTTTTTATGTTGAGGACGTCCTTCCTATGTCCTGGGGGCTTCCTCACTTTTCAAACTATTTTTGCCAAGGGCTGTGTTTGAGAAGCAAAGGAGTTTATCCAGGGTTGGCATTAGCTGCCCTGACCAGCCCAGGATTGCACACGGGGTGCAAAGGGATGGATTCCCTAAGCCTCAGAAGAGAGATAATGAATCATAAAGAGAACTGTCACTGTCCTCCCTATGGCATGAAGGATCCAGAGTACAATCTGTGGCCTTTTGGGGGGCAACTGAACTCTGCCTGCCTCAAGAATGGCACCCCAGCAGTGAGGTCTGCTCTGGGGAAGGAAGAGCTGCTGAAGGGCTTCTGAGGACAGAAAAGACCCATTGAACCCCTCACCAGTGGTGATGGGCTGCTGCTCCTGGTGGGAGGAGGATGCTCCTGGCTGCCAGTGCAGCTGGTTCCTTGGCAGGGGACTGCTCTTCGATTTCCTGGGGTATTAAGTGCATTTGCTCTGCCTCCTCTCTGTGATTTGTTTGGAGACATCCTGTTTTGGTTAAGGCCCTTCTGCTACAGGCCATGAAGTGTTGATTGCAGAGCCGTCCAAGGGCACTGTAGCTTGCAGGGGTTAAAACCTGCTGGTTGGCAAGGTACCTGAGTTACCTGTAATTTGATCTCACACCTTGGCTGCCTGGAGGACCTGAGAAATGATCTTCTGTTGGACAACGGACCGCATCAGCTTACCTCCTTGTACACCTCAGCTGCATCACTAATGAGCTGCACCAGCCCTTTATGCGTAATTAAGTGCATCTTGATTTACCACCCGTGCAATGCTTACAGGCTTTGGAAGTGAATTCTCTAAATCAAATTAGGCCACTTTAGTTCTGAATAAGCATGTCCTCACAGGATTTTAATGCAGTTTAACTAATCCACTGTAGACCTTAACTCAGATTAATTTTCCCTAGTGTCTCTGGGTAGATGAGCCCTCAGAATCAAAGAGGTCTGAATTTGGTTTAGTTTAATTTCTTTTAGACATGGTATTTGTAAATCAAATTACAGCCCTTTGGACTTATGGATGGGAATCAGGGATTAATGTGATTTAGACTGTATTGCCTTGATGCACACCTTGAGCTGACTTGCACTGATCTCTCATGAGCATAGGCATCCCTGAAATGAAGTTTCTATCCAACCTGCTTTGTTGGACTGAGTGCTGGGACTGAGGAGCTGCTCCATTCCAGTGGGAAGAGCTGAAGGTCTCCATGAAAACTGGGATGGTGTCCAGGGGTGGGGAAAGCAATCCTGGCTAGTGGCACATTCAGTTGGATCTGGAACATATGGAAATCTGCACCCGGAGAGCAGCTACAGAGGTAAAGAGCAGAGGAGGAGCAAGGATGGGCTGGGCAGACTCAGGAGAAGAAAGCAGTGTAAAAGGACCCAATCTTGAGGAAGACCCAAAATGATACCTAGGGACTCTGCCCTTGCTGATGTGGTGTCTTGCAAGAGGGAACCAGTTCACCTGTGGCCACACATGACGTTGGTGTCCTCACTCCTGGACTTTGTCTTGCTCTTGAAGTTTCTTGAGACCATGGTTGTCCATTGATGGTACTGGGCCTTGATGGCAGCATTGGTTGGCCAACTGCAGCCCCAAATACCAGCTGCCTGGAGCTGAGGGACCAGAGGCAGAGGTGAGACATAGGAAACAGTGCAGCACTGGATAACCACTTCCCAAGAAGAATCCTTTTCTTCAGCCTTTAACTTCTCCACACCACAGGTCTAAGTCCTTTCTAGGTCCTTCATCAGCTGGAAAATGGTTGAAGGCCTGGAGGCCAAACTGCCCTGCACGCTGGAGATGGTGGCAGCCTGGAGGTCACAGTGAATACTCCTGGGATATGAGCAGGGCTTTGGAAAAACTGGGCAGATGGGGTAAGGAGCAGAATTGATGCTGGGTCATCCACATCCTTCTTTGCTCAGAGGGGAGATGGGGAATAGATGAATGCCCATTTATTTGGTATGAACCAGTTTGTGGTTTGAGTTGCTGTTGGGCTTTTTCTAGACATGTGGTGAGTTACTGCATATTTACTGGTTAAAAAACAAAACAAAGCCCAACCACCCCATGCCTCATCCTATTCCTGCTGTCTCCATGTTCTGCATCTTTGCTTTGCCTTCTGTTGGACAAGTCTGGCTGCTTCTCTGCAAATACCACCTGCTTTGCTGCTGCTTCCCCAACCTTTCTTGTTAATAACTTGCATCTGTAGGAAAATCAGTTTTTCCTTGGTTGATTTGGAGCCTGATGACTTCACTGCCTTTTATAGGCAAGTGTAAAAAGTGCTGTTGTGCTGCAGAATTGAAGAAGATGTCAAATACATCCCCGCAGGACTCTCCTGGTCACTTAATTTGGTTCATCCTGAGCCAGTATAATGGCCTTTTAAAAACTATGATGTATCTTCCTTCTCTCGTTAGAAATGCCACCTCCTGCATCTTTTAATTGGATTCTCTTCTGTGCTCTTTGCACTCTGGCGTTGGAGAGTGCCTTAGTAGACAGTTGTCTTGACACCCCTCTGTTTGTCTTATGAGAAACTGGGCGTAACACACGCTTGATCAAAATAAAAGGCAGCAGGAAGGGACAGATTTTGAAGGAGCCTTTGGCAGCTGTGTGACACGAAGCAGGAGTGATCCAGAGCAATTGCGTTGGTGTGGGGCTCTTGAGTCAGCAGATTCCAGGGTCCTACCTGCTGGGATGATGGAGGGAAGGCTTCATCCAAAGCCCTCATCCCTTTAGGCTACGTTTCTGCAGTGTTCCACACCCATGGACAAGGTCATACTTTCAAGTGTCCAGCTGCTGCAGAAACATAAAAGGAAATGGCCATTTTTTTTTGACAGCTGCTGAAAAATCCTTTTGTGATGTCCCTGGCCAGACTGTTCCCAAGTTGAGAGCTTCTGTTGCCTGTACCATGAGCTGAACTCACTGGAGAATAGGGCCATTGTTGCTTCTAGTAAAGAAAGGAAACAAGCCCCTTTTCTGGGCTGCTGTCATGACTCAGTGGCCTCCAAAGCAGGTTTTTGCAACCTTTTCTTCTGCAAAGTCATCTTAGAAAATTAAGCAGAAACTGTAGGACAGAATTTTGTTCCTTAAATACATGGGATGCTTAGGAAATGCTTGGTTGTATGAGATGCTCTGGACATGGCTTATGAATGGGATTTGGGACCTTTGGGAGACCTGTGGCAATGGCAGGTGATCATTTGCAATGGCAGCGGGATGTGGTGCTACTTATGTTTAAGATGACCTACAGGGCTTCTGACAAGGGCTCAGGTAGTGACAGGATAAGGGGGAATGGCTTTAAACCGACAGAGGGGAGATTGAGATGAGGTGTGAGGAAGAAGTTCTTCCCTGTGAGGGTGGTGAGGCCCTGCCACAGGTTGCCCAGAGAAGCTGTGGCTGCCCCATCCCTGGCAGTGTTCAAGGCAGTTGGATGGAGCTTGGGTAGCCTGGTCTGGTGGAAGGTGTCCCTGCCTGTGGCTGGGGGTTGGAACTGGANGGCCCTGCCACAGGTTGCCCAGAGAAGCTGTGGCTGCCCCATCCCTGGCAGTGTTCAAGGCCAAGTTGGATGGAGCTTGGGTAGCCTGGTCTGGTGGAAGGTGTCCCTGCCTGTGGCTGGGGGTTGGAACTGGATGAGCTTTAAAGGTTCCCTCCAACCCAAACCATTCTGTGATTCTATGATCTTACAATAGTTAAAGGCACACGAGCCCCACACTGACCATTAAGTACAGCCACAGCACGAGCAGAGAAGAGGACACCTGGCTCTATTGCTCCAGCTCTAAGTAATGTCTTTCTCTTGGACTTTAATACTGTGACCAGAGGTGGAAAAGCAGCTGCAGAGGAGATGGGCAGTGGGAAGCAGCTCTGCATCTAGGACTTGCCTTTTGATGCTATGGCCTCTGATCTCAGCAGGACTATGTCCTCCCCTGCCTGGGGCTCATGCCTGGGAATTTGGAGCGGGTGTCGGGGCAAATCCCATTGGCTGTGCACAGCAGAGACTGCAGTGTGATGCTCCACCGACACAATTTTCCACTTCCTGCTGGCACAGGCATGCAAAAACTTCTCAAGGCAGTTCCTGCAATGTTGGCTGGAAGAGGTGAACAATGAAAGAATGGAGCAGGAGAAAAAAAGGACGTCAGAATCTCAATATAATTTTCCTGTCTGGAAGTTCATTAGCTTCTCTTGGCTGGCTGCAGCTGCTGGATTTATTTCCATTACACTCTGCCAAGGTGCCAGCCACGTGTTGAAGTTGTTTCAGGCACAACGGGACTGTGACTGGAGCCATGGGCTCTGCAGGAGAGCTCTGGCTGGGAGCTGTGCTGGGAGTCACTGCGAGAGCAAGGCTGGGGCTGGATAGGGAGGGTCACAGCTCAGGACCAAAGTGCATTAGTTAAGACTGAGCTTTACTTTTACAGCTTGCATTAATTTTTCTCCTCCTTTCTCTGTCCCTCCATGAGTAATGCAGCCTGGGGGAAGGAGGACAGAGAAAACTTCTAGGTGCTGGTTCTTGTTCTCACCAACTCTCATGACTTTTTTTTCCAGGGGTCTTAGGCATAAGGAGAATTTGCTCCAATCTGCAGTCATACAAAAAGCTTGGATATCACTCAGGAAAAGGGAAGAAAAAACTCTGCTCTTGGGGAGATTTCAAAAACCCACAAATACAAATCCAGAAGCCTTCAAAACCCTGTGTTTTCTTCCTGTGTTTTAATCCTCTCACTCAAACTCTGCAAGCTGTTACTCTGGGTTGGGAGCAGATATGGACCCTCTCCAGCAGCGAAGTCTGCAAGTGCCAAAGGGCTCCCTGAATCTTGGGTTTTCCCCCACCTTGAAGTGAAGTCGAAAGTACTGTGTCGTGGAAGATTTTGCATAGGATCTGTGCTGCTAAGTATATATATTTCTTTCTATATTATAGCTGTGTGGGTAAATTTATTTGTGTGTCTGTTTATTTTTCCTCCCACTAATTTGAAAGAAAGATGAAATTTAGGAACAGCCCCCACAGGCATCACCTGGGCAGAGATTTGCTCTGCTAAATATGTCCTAGAGAGAAATTTTCCTGTAGTTCTTCTGTAGCAAATGTCACTGACTTTGGCAAAAAGAGCAATCCAGGGCCACCAAACAGTTAAATAAGTTTTCAGCAATTTTATGAGGGAAAAATGAGGACTACCTGGAGGATCATCACTTTGGAAGACTTTTATTTAGTATGCTCTCTGTCCCAAGAGTGGTACCAGTCAGCCTTAGTCTACTGAAAGGGTGCCGTGTTGATTTGTGCCTCCTGGGTGTCTATCTCTGACTGCTCCACTATTTGACACGTATAATTTAAGATAGGACAGAAAATATCCAAGTGACCAGAAGAGACTGGGTTACGCCATGCTCTTGGTCAGTCTTTCATACCTCTGATGGCTAATGGTCAGCTGATGAAAGGTGAAATGGGAGCTGAACATTGTCTCTGGTTCCATAGAAGTCAGAGGTGAAATGACCCAAGAGATTTCCCTCTCCCTTGGGGTGTTGCTCACCAGTGTAATTGTGAAATGTGACTACATTATGCTCTTCAGCAGGGCCCTCATACAGTCTCCTGCTGCACCATGAGCCATGCAGGTGAGTTCAGACTTTTAAAGAGGATTAATGAACTGCAGTGCTTACTGGATGGTGATGGTTTTGTGATTCAGTTTCCCAGCACTGCCTGTTGCATCTGGGAGTGGTTCCTCAGAGCTTCCTGAGCATCAAGAGGACTTAAGAACACAAAAATGTGCCCATTCAGTCAGAAAACCGGATCTTCCAGCCAAGTACCCTATTTTAACCAAGAGCAAGTTGATGAAATTCACTAAGTACAGCATGGGCAATTATAAGGGAATCCCATGCCCTTTATAACTGTCGGTGATCAGTAAGTGAGTATGTATCTGGCTTTGAAGTTATATCTGGACAACTGTGCTTAGAGACATTGTTCATATCTCATCCATGAACGTATCTCATCAGCATACTCCTGTGACTGCATTTCTTTGGTCTTCTGTGGCTTGATTAGCCATGGACCAGATGTTGCTTTGTTTAAAGTCTTGGTACAAAAATAACAGTAACTCCCACCAAGAGCTGCTGCAGCAATCTCCATGCTGCAGAGGGGAAGGAGAAGGAAGTCCCATTTCTTCTGTGAGCTTCCCAAGTCCACAAGGGCAGCATTTTCAGAATGTGGACATTACAGGAATCAGTCTCCTGTAATCATTTCTTGAGTGCTGTGCAGAGCCAACATTGCCTCCCCATTCCGCTTCTTTGGATCTCCAAGATCTCATTTTTCCAAGCTTATTTTTGGTTACCCAGATCCTTACCTAGAAATGTGTCCCACAAAGCCAGGCAGCACAGAGAAAAATCCTGGAATTATACATGCAAAGGAAATAGTAGGATCATAGAATGGTTTGGGTTGGAAGATTCAACTCGCCTGCTATGGGCAGGGACATATTCAACTAGATCAGGTTGCTAAAAGTCCCATCCAATCTGATCTTGAAGGTTTATAGGGACGGGGCATCTGCCACCTCTTTGGGCAAGCTGTGACAGTATTTTACTATTCTCATTGTAAAAAAATTCTTCCTTGTATCTAGTTTGGATCAATGCATTTTTAGTTTAAAGCCATTCCCACTTGTCCTGTCCCTACCTGCCCTTGCCAAAAGGCCCTCTTCATCTTTCTTGTCGGTCTTTTAGGCACTGGAAGCTGCTCTAAGGTGTCCCTGGAGCCTCCTCTTCTCCAGGCTGAACAAGCCCAGCTCTCTCAGCCTGTCTCCATAGCAGAGGTGCTCCAGCCCTTGGAGCATCTCTGTGGCCTCCTCTGGACTCACTCCAACATCCCCATGTCCTTCTTACACTGGTGGCCCCGGAGCTGGATGCAGGACTGCAGGGGTGGGGTCTCATGAGAACAGGGGGGGAGAATCTCCTCCCTTGATCCTCCTTTCCAGCAGAAAATTGCAACTTTACTACAGAAAACTAAAGCCATTTCACTTGGCCTGGCAGGACCATTCCTGAAACAGTGCTTGTCATCTTGTCTCCCTGAACAGCCCTCCCTTTCAAAAACTGTGTTAAAACAACCCAGCCAGGAATTGCTTCCAGCTTTGTATGACATTTTTCCCCTTTGCATTATGGTATTTGAAAGAAAAATACCCCAAGAGTTTTAATAAAACTCTTGCTGAATTTATTACATGATTGTTAGAGAGCAGAAAATGTCCAGTAAAAGCAGTTTTCAACAACAGAATAACCTACCACAGTTCTTCATAGAGTCTATCTGTGGTAGATGAGGCTACATTAAATAAATAAACAACTTGCAGGCATTTGGATATCATAAATGTAACTAATAATAGTAAAGCCATGCTGTTATTAATGACTTTTTTCTCTGGGGTATCTGAAGGATGGAATAAAACTAAAGGTGAGGTGAGATCACTCTTCCTAGGTACCACCAGAAAAGGTTTGACAGGTTTTTTCCTGGGAATGTCTTATTTACAACTGCCTCACTGCAGGCTTTTGACCTAGTGTTCACTAAAATAATGGTGAAGAACAGAGAAGTACTTACTGTTCATCTGTATTTAATGGAGAATTAGGGCATGTTTGTAAAGCTGAGGGTGGTTCATGTCCTGGGAGTACTTGGCAGAAGTTATCATGGCTTGATGTTTTGCAAAATGGTTGCTTGAGGCATTGGGGCTACTGGGACTTGGTCCTTCAGAAAACTGAAGAACAGCTAATGTGCAGAATTTCTTAAGGACCTGTCCATCTCTGCATGAAGCATAACTCCAGAGTGCCAAAAAGCTTCTGGCAAACATTTGGAGATGTAAGCATAAGGGTCTTCCCATGCCTGTCAACACTTTGGTTTAAGCAAGAGAAAAGCTTTTCAGTTGGTCTCCATTGGAGTTGTGGTCAAATCATGCCAAATAAAAAGGCAATCCAGAAAGTTTATTAATGGAAATTCATGGAAGTCTCTGGGAGGCCTGAAATAGTACTAAATGCTTTTCTTTCTATGTTAACCAGGGACTTTTGGGGCTGCATCTACTCACCAGTGGCAAAAGTGAGGCAGATATTTGGGCACCAGGCTTGTATTAAAGCAATCTGGATTGTTCCTTTGAATGCTATGGAAGTCATACTGGAAGGCAGTTTCATACTTAAACCCAATGAAGATACTGCTTTCCTTGATTTGTATGCTGGCTAAGTCTTGCCGAAATCAGTAGGAGTCTGGCTGATGAAGGACCTTGAAGTTTGGCAGGAGGCAGCGTTTGAACATTCATATGCCCCAGTGATCAAATGTGGATGGCTTTATTGCCTCCATTGAGGATAGAAATCTGTTTTCATTCTGTGGGAATAATAAAAGCAGAAGGAATATTAACCTTCTTGCTGCTTTTTTAATTGCTATTGGCATTTTGGAGATGGAGACTGTGGCCAGGCATCTTACCGCAAAGTGATAAAGAGGCCATAGCCAGAGCCTTTTGAAATTCATGGAAAAAAATTCCACTGACTTTAATGAGTTTGAATTAAACCCTGAACGTTGTCCATCTGGATCCCATTTCCAAGTAAAGTGAGAACTGAGGTGGGAAGGTAAATTAGCCTAATAGAAAACTGACTTTAAAGCACAGCTTAATCAATATGAAATGAGTAAAGGGAAACCTCCTTTTTTAATAAATTAGTATTACCACTTTCTCACATGATTGAGCAGCCAAGAATTGGAGAAGCTAAGCTGCCAGAGCTTTCATAAACTCCAGTGAGAAGTCTGATGCTTTTAGGTTGTGCAGGTATTTGGTTTATGACTCTTATCTTTGAGCATGATGAAGCTCATGGCTCTATTGAAATGGCTTCTTACAGGCACTTTCAAAAGTATTAAGAAGTGAGGTACCATAAGTTTGGTGCATCTAACCCTAACATCTACTTGATGAGAAAACACAAGTCCCTCCTTGTCAACATCCAAGTCCATGTTCTGGTCTCTATCTTAGAGTTGTTTTGACATTTGTTAAATTGGTTTCTGGGCTGATTCCTCAAAAATTTTGCTATCTGGGCTAATTCCTCAAAGTTAGCTCAGATAAACCTCAATGAAAGCTGAGACTCTGGTGTCTCTGGTAATACTTTCATGCCATGATTGCTCAGGGAATAGAGGTGCAACAAATCTCATAAAAGGGAACTGCTTTCAGAAAGATGAGGCTTCCAATGCTCCAGAAATGGTGGGCACTAAAGTCAGTGGACATATATCCAATTTATGTGAGTGTATAAAGTGAAAGCATGATGAGAACCTTTAATTTTAATTTATAACATTTTAAAATTAAGCAGTTCCACAGATAGTGCATCAGGAAAAGTCCTTCTTGGTGGCTGGTGGCATTCATGCTGTGGGTAAAATAGGTGCAGATTTCCTGTACTTTAGTTGAGAAGACAGCATAAGCGTTTTGAGCCACATTAGGATTTGCAGAGGAGGAAAATAAACTATACAGTAAAACACTAATGTGTTGCGCATGAAGATAACAAAATAACATAGTGAAAAAGTTAAGATTCCTAAGCAAAAGCCAGTTCTCTTCTGCAACCAGCATTTGAAAAACGTTGATGCTTTTCCAGTCCTGCTTTTGAAATACTGAAATAGGAAAGACCCTCATACAGAACAGGCATCAGCAGCACTGGAGATGGACCCCAGATGTAGGTTGCACAACCTTCAATGCCACCAAAGCCAAAATGCAGTGGCTGCAAACCATTTTTAGTTTTGTCTGTCCACCATGGAGAAAGACTTTTTAGTAGGGCAGTGGCGACAGGGCAAGGGAGAATGGTTTTAACCTAAAAGAAGAGAGACTGGGGCCAGATATAAGGAAGAAGTTCTTCCCTGTGAGAGTGATGAGGCCCTGGCACAGGTTGCCCAGAGAAGCTGTGGCTGCCCCATCGCTGGCAGTGTTCAAGGACAGGTTGGAAGAGGATTGAAGCAACCTGGTCTGGTGGAAGGTGTCCCTGCCTGTGGCAGGGGGTTGGAATGTTTCCCAACCCACCTTTCTCTAGAAGGAAGATTTCACTCCATGTCAATAGAAAGAGGTTGGTGACTTGTCCTTGTCTCTCCCTCCATGCTCCTCCCCCATAGTGTGCTAGACAGAGCCCAAGAGTCCTGGCTTTTAAGTGTTTGTGTCAAGATTCTCCCCTTCCTTTTACAACCTCTGTAAACAAGCTGTATATAATAAACAAAACAAATCCCAAGTCCTCCATGCAGGTGTGCACACATATACACATATGCATAATCACCAGCCAAAAAAAGCCAGCTCCACTAATGTTATAACTGCTAATTCATGCAAAGTGCCTTATTTTGCCATTGAAGGCTTTTCATTCTTGACTATAGTCCAAGCAAAATCCCATTAGGTCCTAAAAAGTAACTTCAGGCACATTTCCCCAGTTGTTTACAATTACCCTCCACACTAATTCAAGCAGCATGCCAATCCCCTCATGCTGGCTTTAATGTATTTATTTCAGCTTAATTTCCCTCCTCCCCACAGTCACTTTGTGTATTCTGGAAAAGCAGGGGATTCCAGAGCTAGCTGCCTTGCAATGGAGAGTGACTTTATGCTTGAATTCCCCAAAGATTCACTGCAAGGCAGAGTGGAAAGCAGCTTGTGAGAGATGTGCTCAGCTCTTTGCTGTAGCTTAGCTTTTGCACAATGAGAAAAAGAGAGTCGGGGAGGTCTTGGAGCAACTTCTGTATCACTTTGGTCCTGGGTACAATGCAAGCACAAGGCATAGAGTCCTCTTCCATCTTAAAATCTCCCTCCATGCTTCTGACACCATCAATCACCTTCAGAGCCAGGAGGTATCAGTAGGAAGAAGCTGGCTTGCAGGACAAGGGGTGAGGGAATCTGCTGGGATTGGAGGCTTAGCTTGGAGGATCGCTAAGGGTGAGGTGGGAAGGAGATAACATCTTCATTGTCATCCTTGTCTCAGGGGTGGTGCAAAATGAAAGGCTTCTGAGCAACCCGGTCTAGCTGAAGATGTCCCTGCTCGTGGCAGGAGGGTTGAACTATATAACCTTTAAAGGTCCCTTCCAACCATTCCTCCCAGACCATTCCATGATTCAGTGGATAAGGTCTTGGTGCGGGTGCCAGCCACTGACACCAGTCCCTGGAGTACAGATGTACTGACACACAGAGATGTCTGAAGTGAGGACATGGCTGGTATATGCTTGATTTCCAGCTTTGCAAGAAAAGCTCCAGCTCACTGGTAGTCTGCAGCACTGCCTGGGTCCTGCTAGACCTTTGATCTTCATTAATGACTTCTAATTAGAAATGGGACCCTCCCTGTGGCATTTCTCAGCCTGAGGAGCCTCATTCCCTTGCCATGATCAGAATTCCCAAAACACATCCCTTGCTCTGTACAGCTGACCTGCCATACAGAAGCATTTTCATATGAAACCATAGCAGGGAGACAAAGGGGCTGTTTGTCAAGTGGTGCTGGGGATGGAGATTTAGTTCATGTCTCTACTGGAACGTCTTCCTTCCTTGTGGAGCTAAATCACCAGCTTGTGGGCTACTGGGGGTGCTGGAAATGTTCTTGCACTTGGTGCTCAGTCTCGTCCCTGGTGTAACCTCCTCTGCATCACTCAGGGGAAGGCACTGCAAAAGGGGATGCTACCACTCTGCCCTGCCTTGCTCCTGGTTGCACTTTGGTTGCAGGCATCCATCCAGCTCTGGAGATGTGCAGCATGATTCAGATGCCCACACATAGACAGTTGGTGCCATTTGAGATTCTTGAGAGTATCAGAGGCTTCCAGACCATGTGTTGACACAAGACCCAGGACCACTGGAGAACCCCTTGCCTTGGGATGGTGCTTGGAAGCCAGGTGGGATAGAGTGAGAGGATAATTTAAATTGAAAGGGACATCTCTAGGCCACCTAATCCAACCCCAGCTATCCTCAGACATTGCATATGGTGCTAGGCTCTTTTAGAGGCTTCTCTCCCTGCTTCCAGAGTGGTGTCCCCCAATATTCATTAGTCTACCTGCTGTTCCACTCAGAGTCATGACCACTGCAAGCTCCTCACCTGCAGCTTGCCTTCATTGTCAGTGTGGATCTCTGCAGCCTCCTGCAGAGGATGCCCAGAGGTCCTGATGCTGCTCCCGTGCTTACTGGGTTTTATTCAGGGCAGGGCTGGGCCATGCTCTGCCAGGTGTGAGCAGCAGCATCCCCTCACCTTCTCTGCTGCCCATGCTGATGGCTTCTCTCTTTGATTTGTCTGCAGCAGCTCTTGTTCTCCAGCCTGAGCCATCAGCTTGGCTTGGGACTCCAGCTGGGCCTCCGGGATGCAGCTGAAGCCATTTCAATGGGACAATTTATCTTGCTCCAGCTCCCTTTTGTCTATGGTTGGCCGTGTAGCAAGGAAACATGGTTCCCTCTGGCTCTGCTGTGTGCCCACCAAGCCAACAGCAAAGCCACAGAGGGTGGGTTGGTGCTAACAGTGGGGAGCTGCTATTGAACGGGCTGTTCCCTGCCTGTCCTCACTGTGCAGTAGAAAATGTCCCTGTGAAGCTGCCCAGCCAGGAGCCAACCCTTTGAAGTCTTTATAGCTGGCTTTCCAGCAGCAAGGCTTGAACTAATTTGTCTGTGATGCCCTCCAGAGACATCATCTCACCCACCGAGATAAGCAGTAGTTATTTTAACACCTACAAGTTGTCCTTTTTGTTTGTTTGTTTGTTTTTTGTTTTAGTTTTCTTTTATTTTTTCCCATCAAAATCTTGGACTGTTTTCCTTAGGGGAAAGTTTCCATTTCCAGAAAGTTTTAATTAAACTGAAGGATACACAATCCTTTTCTCCTGTCTTAATTGAGTTTCCACTGATGGAAGCCAACAGCATTTGTCAAACACAGGGCCTGGATCCACCTTACGCATCTTCAAGTAGGATAGACGGCATGGGGGAGTAAGCCCCTGCAAACCTGTAATTAATGGGAAGAGGAGGGGGAAAGGCTGTATTTCCCCTTGAGACATATGTCCCTCTCCATCGAGAATCTCTCAGCCATTTTATGGCTCAAGGTTCGGTCTCATTTTAAGAATCTGTGCGATCTGCCTGAGATGACAGGATCTGTGTGTGTGTGTGGGGGATGCTTACAGCCCCCCGGTCCCCGCTTCTTGTCTGAGGCTCATCCCAGGGGAGTGCCGCTGTTTCAGCACCCTGGACAGCACCGATAGGCGGGGCGAGGGGCAGGGCACGGTGGGGCTGGTTTTCCCGGAATGAAGTGCCGGGCTGGGTGGGATGCTCCGAGCTGTGCACGATGCCCTGAGCTATGTGCAATGTGATGTGCTACGTGTGCTGGACATGTACTGTGTCCATCACTGGAGACTCCAACACAAGAAGGATGTGGAGTTGTTAGGGTGAGCCCAGAGGAGACTACTCAGATGCTCCGAGGGCTGGAGCACCTCTTCTTTGGAGACAGGCTGAGAGAGCTGGCCTTGTTCAGCCTAGAGAAGAAGAAGCTTCCAGTGCCTAAAGGGGCCAACAAGAAAGCTGGACAGGGGCTTTTAGCAAGGGCAGGTAGGGGCAGGACAAGGGGGAATGGATTTAAACTGATAGAGGGGAGACTGAGATGAGATGTGAGGCAGAAGTTCTTCCCTGTGAGGGTGGTGAGGTGCTGGCACAGGTTGCCCAGAGAAGCTGTGGCTGCCCCATCCCTGGCAGTGTTCAAGGCCAGGTTAGATGGGGCTTGGAGCAACCTTGTCTAGTGGAAAGTGTACCTGCCCATGACAGGGGGTTGGAACCAGATGAGCTTTGAAGTTCCTTCCAACCCAAGGCATTCTGTGATTCTATGATTCTATGATAATGCACTGAGCAGTGTGTAATATGCTGAGTAACACATGATGCACCAAGCTTGGTGTGAAGCACTGCGCTTTACATTTTTGCACAGACATGCACACATTGCACCTTGACAATGAGAATGAGAAAGAGCCTCTCAACATCAGTTCTATGATTGTATGATTGTCAAAATGTATCTGGGGCCATGGTTTGCTTGTGTGTCTTGTCCTGCCACAGGAATGTGGCCTGTCAAGTGACTGGGTAGAAACCGTTCTACCACCAAACCAGTTGTGGGGCTGTGATGTGACCACTGTTCAGCCTTTCTTGCCCTCACCATGTGTGGTTTTAATGTTAGATGAGAACCTATGCTGACAAATTAGTCACAAAACAGGTAAACTTTTCCCTACCCAATGGAAAGGTTGGCTTTACTTCCTATCTCCTTTCTGAGTGTGTCTGGCCTCACCACAGGTAGGTGATCCCCACTTGCCAAAGTAATCAAGTTAACCGGGTAAAGTCCAGATTTTGTTGCCAGAATTCCTAAAAGAGGATCAAGATGCTGATCCTTTCCCCTTGATGTCTCATCTGTCTCAGTGCAGAAGGTCATGGTAGGAGGGAACAAAGCTGGGACATCTCTAGTTTTATCATGTGAAATGAAACCAAGACCCACTCCTCCTGCCAGCATCTCTGAGCTGTGTTTCACTCAACAAGCCTTTTTCCTTCTTTCCTCTTCTGTTGCAAAATTTGCCCCATGAATCTTCTTTCATGTAATATGAAGCCTCCGTGTGGCATGACACTTCTCTGGTGGAAGGCATCTGGGCTGCTGATTTTATTTGTTCCTTATTTTTTGTACCCAACTTTAATGATTCTAGTTCCAAGCAACCCCTGTGCTCTCCCCATCAACCTTTTGGATAACCCTTCTTAATTGGGGTGGCGACACAGAGATTCCTGTCAAATCAATATGAGTGCATTAAAAATGACCTTCAGTGAGAACACATTAGGCAAGTGTAAAGTGCTCAGTGGGAATGTAATGTCATTTTTTTTATGGTGGTATAAAGCACTATATAAAGAAAATTTCAAGTGCCCTTGAATTTTACTTGTGATCAGCTGAGAATTATATTTTCGTATTGTTAATTGAAGTGAAAACATAGTGAGTTGGCTACAGAAACCTATGTAATGGTGCATTTTGAGGGGGGAAAGCAGTATTTTGGGGTGAATGACCTGCCTGTTCTTTCTTCTGGGCTTTATATGGACTCAGGGTTTTCAGCATTCTTCACCCTCCTGAATGCTTTGGCAGGAAGAGATGGATTATTCTCTATTTATTATTAATACACTGCGGTGGCAGAATTCTACCAAAAAGGGTCAAACCATAGAGTTGTCCCTTTGAAATTAAAGTCTTGTAAATCCCCACAAGCACTCACAGATGTATTAAGCAATTAAGAGTCATGCCCTGTACTCAAGATCTTGTCTGCCAAAGAGGGGCTGACCTAACAAAGTAGCTGAAGTTCTTGTTCCACGTCAGTCAATTTAATTAACATCAGTGGAAATAATCTTAATGAACATGGCTATTAATCTTTTTTACCTGGCCCCAGACTCTTTGTTATAAATCAGCTCTGTATTAACTATCAGTTACTGTTCCCAATGTGCCAGGCTAAGACAACAAAATTCCTTTTTCTGTAGGAATAGAGGTCACTGGTGACAAGTACTGTGAACTCTTGAGCAAACAACTCAAATCCTACCTGCAAATCCATCCCCATTGGGAACATGTTGCAGACCTTCACTTGCTTGAAAGCTCAAACCCTTCTCTTCTCTAGTGTAAAGATTTCCATTGCTGATTGGTGTCACCTTCTCTCCTCTCCCTGGGACAACCTTTTGGGATAACCATTTGGGGAAACCTTCCCATCTGACTTTCCAGCATCTGTATGGAGTCCCAGAGACCCAGGTGGACATTCAACCTTGTGAGCTTCTCACAGGCAGCTGGGATGTGGCCAAAGGGGACAAGAACAGCAGCAGCAGCCTCTGACCTTTATGGTCCTGTATGGGAAGGAAGCTTGTGAAGAAGCCAAGACAAGGTGCACCGTGTTTAAGGCTCCAATACCTAAAAATTCCCTATTATTCATAAAAGTGACTGTACTTCAAAATGGAAATTTCTGTGGCATGCTTGTTCTTTACAAGGGAGATTTTTTTAAGCTGGCTCATTTCCTTCCCCCCCCCCATCCGCTCCCCACAGCTGGCTGAAACCAAACAAAATGAGCTGACACTTGTAGTTTTAATCTTCTTTTAAGCCACCCAAAGAGAAAGAAAACCCCAGAGAGCAGTCAGTCTGATCCATCGGCTCACACATGGTTTTTACAATCAATTTCTCTGATAAAATTCAGAAGCAAGAAATGAAATTAAAATTAAATCACTGTCACTTTTTTCCCCTTTGCTTTTTTCACAGGAACATAAAGACAGTCCGACAGAATTTCTGCTTAGCAAATCTTCCAGATGCAAAGCCTCCTCTCTTATTATAGAGCATCTGGTTGGAGCTGTAGGGAAAGCTGAAAAGACAGTAGTGGAGGGAAAGCAATCTTTTTTAAAAGACTGATATAAATAACAATCTTTTGGCTTTCCTGTGCTCAGTAGCAGTGGTGGCACTCACAGGCCTTGGCATACCAGAAATTATGCTGGTACAGAGAACAAATGAGGTTTGAAGAACTTCCTGCCTTTAATACATTCCTACAGAGCTTCTGTTTGTGTTTAATCATTCCTGGGCTTGGGGTTTAATCTGAACCCTCAGTGCAATTAAATCTCCAGTGATCAGACAACAGACAGAAAGAGTGCACCTACTGATCTGCTTCTATCTTGGAAATTAGACCCACTCCATCTCCCTTCATCCCAGGTTTGAGCGATGAACACCAGTCTACAAGCTGCTGAAGACAGGCTGCATCTAGAAATACACTGACAATGTCACAGCAACAAAGAAAGAGCAAAATGACCCATATCCCCCTGCACAAGTCCTCCAGTGCTCCACTGCTTGTATTGTCTCCCTTCTGAATGGGCAGTCCTGGTCAGGATCTCATCTCCAACATGTAGAAGCCCTCGATGTTGGTATGAAATAATCGTTCCTCCACAAGTTCTCAGAAACTACAACAGTTCACCAGCACCAGGCAGTGGAAGGGCTGGAAGGCAGAACATGATGGGGACCTTAATGCTCTCCTCCTTCTCCCTCTCCTTCTCCTTCCCTTCATTCCTCTCCCCATATGCATGATCTTTCATGCATTTTCTCACTGTCCCAGTGGGGCCTCCTGTGCCTCTGACCCAGGGGAGGAGCTCAGAGGCTGCCTTTGAAGCTCAGATTCCTGCATAAAGAAAGTGCTGAGAAGGCTGCATGCTCTTGAAAAATCCACACTGTAAAACTCGAGCACAAGACGCCTCATTTAGCCCTAGGGCTGCACCTTCTCTCGGATGCGTCTCCAGTGGCAAGAAACATCTGCCAGCAAGTTCTGGTCCATATCTCACTCTCTCATTCTGCCCCCCTTGGGTCCAATCTGAAGACAACATCTCCTTCAGTTCCCTGGCCACTTTCTGTCTAGGATACAGCTTGTATTTCCTGACTGGCTTATGTTTTGGTGAGCCTGAATCGCCCTTCTTTACTAAAACTGGCAGTGTGAAAAAACTGAATATCAGCCCCGTGTTTTGATTAGATATGTGCCAAGTTATCAGAGGTGGATCAGAAACAGCAGTTCCAGTAATCACAGCCAATATTTATCCATACACAAGAGGAGGGAGCTGAGAACTGCAGAAGAAACTGCTTTCTGAGTAGCTTGCTGACCCCTGTGGTTGTTTCTCCATCAGCTTGTGTACCATATTCCCTTCCAAGGCTTAGTATTTTGATCCTCAGGTGCCTATTCCAAGTCAAGCTGTTGTCTGACCTCCTTTTGGAGATGGCAAGGCTGGCAGAGGAAGCTCAGCCATCTCAGGCATGCTGGGGCCTAATTTCTGTGGGCTTTAGTGGGAGGTTGGCACCTCCTGATCTCCAAGGATCTGTCTTGTCACATAAGAGGGCTGGAGGCAAAGTGGTGAATCCAAAAGAAGTTTCCAGAGTCCCATCTTAATGTCCTGACCACCAGCTCATCCTGCTTCTGGGTCATACCTCCTCCCACAGCCTGGGTTGGCAGCAGCTGTATCTTCTTCCACTCATTCATGTGGCTTGTTTGAAGTCAATGGTTTGACTTCAGTCTGATGCAGGAGAAGCCACACTGCTGGACCACAGTCAGCTACATAAGCATCTCTCACCACTTCAAGACTTTTCATAGAGTCAGTACAATGCAACTCAGCCACTCACTGGTAAGTGCTACATTCCTCAGGGAGCAGCAAGAGGACTGAAGGACCAGTGTGGAGGACATCTAAGCTTGCTGTATGCAGCAGAATCATAGAATCATGGGATAGTTTGGGCTGGAAGGGACCTTAAAGATCATCAAATTCCAACTTTCCTGCCATATGCAGGGACATCTTCCACTAAACCAGGTTGCTCAGAATGGTTCTGCATTTAGGATTTACCTGGGGATCACCAGCACCAGGGTCCTCTTTGGGTGGGGAGAGCAAAGAGCAATGGGGTGAAAGGATGAAGGGGGAGTTTCAGTGTCTGGCCTGTTTAGGATCTCTGCAGAACATCAAAGACAGTGATGAGAGGGCAGGTTAACATCACCACCTTGAGATCACCAACTTGCTGCATGTAGCAAGGACAAATCCAGACTGCTTCCTCTGTCCTCTCTGTCAGAGAGAGGGGCTCCAGAGCAAAGTCTGAGTTATGATTTTCATGGAGCTGCCCAACCTCAAGGCAAAGGCTGGAAGCAGAGTGCAGGAAGATGTCTCCAGGAACATGGCAGGGGACATGATCCAGGAAACAGGTGAGGAGAGGCACAGTGCCATGCTTTTGTCTGTCACCGTCCCTCTGATGGTAACTGATGTTATGGGAAGGGCTGAGCTCTCAAGACTACATATCACTTGTGTCATCCTTAGAAGCATTTGTCCATAGCACTGGGACAAAAGATTCCACATCACTTTGTTCCACATCACTTTGTTCCAAAGCACTGGGTGATGGGGCAGATGGTGTGGGGTCATCCAGTGTGCCAGTACAGGGATGGCGTGCAGCGTGTTCCCACCGCTTCTCCCTTCAGGCTCCAAAGACCATTCCTTTTATCTCACCTGGATTTCCCCTTTGGTCTCTACCACCTCTGTACTGATTGTCCCCAGATGTTCCCCACCACAAACCCCTCTTGCTACCAGCCTGCACTGTCCCATGCTAAAAGATCCATCTCCAACTCGATAACAAACAGTGTGTTTGTCATTTCTCGTTAACTGCAGGACAACTCAATTTACAGTCCGTTGAATTGTGTAATTAACTGATTAGCAGGTGCAGGAGTTTACGAAGACCTGGATAAAGGGTTTGTTAAGAACTATCACTTTAATGGAGAGCAAAAGGCTGCATTTCTTTGCTTCCATGGTTGCAGCTGCTGTGAAATGCCAATCTTCGTGCTGGTCTGATTGCTGTTGGGGATTGAACCAGCAAATGCGGTTAACAGGCTCTTCCCGTTCTCCTGGTGCCTGATCCCTCCACTGCTGTAAAATCACGGATGTCCTTGGGATGGAGCAGGGCTGTCTGTGGCGGAGCACAGGGACAGGTCACCATGAAGGTGGGGGAGTAGCTGGGAGGCACGATATGTATAATTAAAATGTCAGGGACAACAGAAGGGCATGTTATAAGGGCAACTCCACCAAATGCTGGTGCATCCTAAACCAGAATACAGAGAAACCTCATGAAACCATAGAATAGGACTTGGTCCCTTCTCTTTGCCTCTTGCTCCTAAAGCATGGTCTTGAAAATTCTCTCCTGCTCAGCAAGAGCAGAAAAAAGGTAAGAGAAAGGGGAAATCCTGTGCCCCAAATAAAACATGTTTTGCAAAGTTGTATTTGAAGGCTGACCTGGCCATTGGTATGTCCAATCCCTGCATCCAGTTGTCAGACCATGCTGCCTTCCTGGCTGCCCTGAAGATTTTGGCTGCAGGAGGAAAACAGCTTCCTGGCAGCTGGGTGAAACATTTCATGTGAGTAGATGAATTTAGCCAACAATCTGTAGAGGGCTGTCTCCTCACGCTGACTGAGTGACTAGCTATACTAAGCAATGCTGGACTTAGTCCCAGGAATTCAGCAGGGTAAAATAACGAAGGCTGCGGCTGTGATCAGCAGCTGGGGTTTTATGATCATGGGGCAATAAAATTTGAGGCATTAATATGCAAGTGAAACACTAACACTAAATATTGGAGTATGCTTTAAAAGCAGCCAAGAAGGATGTGTTCAGGTTCAGACATTAGTGATAAGCTGCTTAGGAGAAGGCAAGGTCAATTCCCGTGGCTTGTGCTAGTCCTGGGATGAGATGGTTGAAGTCCTTTGGGGCTGGCCTTTGGGGAAAAAAAAAAATCCATGGCTGTGGAAAGGTGAAATTTATTAAAAGAATTGATTTGTCCAGAAGGAAAGATTAATTTCTTTATAGTGACAAAAGTTGCTTTACAGAAGCCCATGTGCTCTTGTTAGGTGACTCCATACTTGTCAAGTCCACTGGTGGAACCAGCCATCAGTCATTGTCTCACATGTAATTGTGATAGGCTGAGAGGGAGAGAAAGGGCTCTGGTTTGATTTCTCTTTTCTATGGAAGGATGTTTCTTCTTTTCTATGGTTCCCCTTTGGAGCTGGGACAAATCCTAGGGACAAGGTGAGTCTTGCTGGTTTGTGAAGTTTAAAGACAAAGTAAATGGCATAAGTGAGGAAAAGCAGATTGTATTTTGGCACATATTTCAGCTGTGGTGTTGCCAAGCTTGAGACAAAAATTGTGAGCCTGGAACTCAAATATTAATATAGTAAATAAATAATTGCTATAGGGAATTTTTAAATTTGCATTTCAGCATTTGTGTCTTTTGGACACCTCACTTGTTTAGAGACTGTGACAGCTGATAGTGTGTGCTGTAGATCCACATGCAAGGTTTCCACCACCAGGGATAATGTGCTGACTGCGTTGTCCCATCTTTGGTCTTTGTGTGTTTGGACTTCAGCCTGTAAGTGCTGGGTGAGAAGATTCCCATGCACCTGGAAGCAACAAAAGTGATGGATAAACAACTTCTTCCATGACAATCAGTTTGATAAAGATCCAAAATATCATCAGATGGAGGAGAGCAAGGACAGAGGCAGAAGTGGGTGAAACTGAAAGAAGATTTAGACTAGATATAAGGAAGAATTTCTTTATTGTGAGGGTGGTGAGGCCCTGGCACAGGCTGCCCAGAGAAGCTGTGGATGCCCCATTCCTGGCAGTGTTCAAGGCCAGGTTGGATGGGGCTTGGAGCAACCTGGTCTGGTGGAAGGTGTCCCTGACTGTGGCAGGGAGTTGGAACTGGGTAGACTTTAAGGTCCCTCCCAACCCAACCCAGTCTGTGCTTCTGTAATTCTATGACAAATGCAGTAAGAAAAGACAAACATTTGGTCCCCCTATTTTAATGCTGAGTGAATTAGTGGAAAATATGGTATCAGTCATTTGCATTTGCTGTGGCAAAGACAATATTAGGAAGCCTGTGCACCCCATTATCCAGTGACCCAGGCGCAGGCATGTCTGGTCCAAGCTGGTCCAAGTCTTGCAGAGCTTTAAACAACCTTCACATAAGCTGTTGGCTCTGAAAAACTTTGGCATCAGGAGAAACAACAATTGGCTGCAAGATTAAAGCCAACTGCTTTCAGATAATGATTGAACTTCACTCTGAACAGGTTAGCAACAGAAATCGTAGCAAGCATCAGATGCCCAGCTAAAGGAAAGAGTTTAGAAGTTCATTGATTTTTCTTTTTTTTTTTTTTTTTAATTTTTTTTTTTTTTTGGTGCAAATTTTTTTATTTTTTTTCTTTCCAAA
>NDXB01016778.1:23339-56136 GCA_002631895.1 Agapornis roseicollis
TTTTTTTTTTGTCTGGTGCAACTTTCTGTATTTCTTTTCTGTCCAAATTATTTCTTTTTTTTCCCATAAAGACAAGGAGAAAAAGGGGTTTCTCTTTCATGTTTTCTGTCCTGGGACTGGACCTGTCCTTCCCAGAGCCGTGTTTTTGCAGATGGTGCCAATACTGGAGTTATCCACCCCCAAAAAACAAAAGAGGGTGAAATGGGTAGACTTTGGGTGTGCCAACTGTGCTGCCTTTGGCAACAGGGATGAATCTACCTTTAGATTTAATGCGGGGGCACACTGGGATATAGTGATTCCTTCATCCTCTCAGCTGATCTTTTATTAGTCTATCTATTATATCAATTCTGGCTATTGGATCCCTGCAGATGAAGCTGTTTTGGTTGCAGAGGGGGACTGAAATAGAGCTAAACTGAAACAGGGAAAAATAGAGACCAAGAAAGGAGAGGAGAAGGGGAAGGCAGGAGGCAGGGAGCTTTCCTCCCCACAGCTGGAATGTGGAATATGTTTAGCTGAATTTACAGCACGCAGAAATTATTGAATTTTCCATCTTCACCATGGAATTAGCATCAGAGAGAATATTAAATGCTGCACTTTTCAATCTGTGGTTGGTGGAGGCTCTGAGCGGAGGGGGGAAATGCCCACAAAAGTTTTATGGTTGAAATATAAATCCCTGTCAATCCGCTGTGAGCACGGCGATGCTGCACGTCCCAAAAAGCAGCAGGATGTGCTGGGGATGGCTGAACTGACTGACACATTGCAATCCACTTGCCCTGCTCTGGTCTGATAAAGAGACCGTTGAGGAGTCACGGGAGGGGCGCCAAGTGCCCCTAATTATATTCCTGTGACATTCTGAAACCTGGAGGGAGAGGGAAGGGCTGTTCTGCCCGATGATGTGCGTGCCAGTGTGAGACACCGCACTGGGGACACACAGTCTGTCCAGGCAGGGCTGGTAAGGAGCAGGAAAGGGAGAATAAACCCATGCAGTAGGATCAGCTCAGGCCTTCATCCCACATGAAGGCATCCTAGAAAAAAACAGCAATAAACCAAACAATTTTCAGTGCACTGCGGTCCCACCGCCCTCTGCCACGCTCTATCACTTGAGCATTCCCTGCATTGAGCATGACTAAATCTGTGGGGATAAAGGACCCTGATAAACCACTGGGGGTGAAAAGAATTAATCTTATTGTTTTGATTCCAGGCTCAGACCGCATTGTGAGCACTTTGCTGTTTGAGTCTTCCTTCAGGGTGTCTGCTGAGTTGACTCTCTTTGGGGTCAGGCACCAGTTCCCTGTGTCTGGTTTAAAGGAAAAACCTCCAGTACCCAGCCCCTCCTCATTCATGCTCTATTTGTGTCCTGCATCAGAAGTCAAGCCTGGCCCTGAGATTTGCAGAAGATCTGGGAGAGAGAAGAGTGATTTCCTGTGTCCTTGTGGTCCTATTGCCCGGTTACACCTATTCTGGAAAGGCTTGCATGGATAGAAAGCTGAGATTTTCTGTGAGATACATGAAAGCCGTCTGAAGCCAAGAGGGGGCAGCAAGCAACATCTCCCTTGCCTAGCCCAGACAGGACAGAGAGGAGCCTCCTGCAGAGAAGTGAGGAGAGGAACGGGAGAATCCTTCCTCGCTTAGGAGAGGGATTTGCGTGCAGTGAGTGGTTTCATGTTTGGAGACAGTGACATTTCCTAGGGAGGGAGACTGTTTGAGAAGTGCATCATGTTCATTTGTACTGCCAGGACCTGGCACCCAGGAGGTAACACTGTTTTGCTCCTGGCTTTTGGGGGATTTCCCCCTCAATATCTCCCTTATCACATTAGAGAGGAGCTCATGGAGAGAAGGGTCCCAGCAAACACAGCTGCTGGCTGAAGGACCTGGTTTGTTGTGTTATTCCCAGTTTCAGGGCCAGAAAGGGATGTTGGGTGGCAGTAGACAGAATCCAGGGCTAATCTCTGATGGTGCGAGCCATGCAGAGTGAGGCAGGTGGGGACAGTGCAGAAGAACCTAACTCAAAGTGGGGAAAGCCTTTACTGGTTTTGCAGATGGCTCCTCGTTAAATGAAGGCAGCTGTTCCAGGCTGTGCGTGATCAGGTTTCCAGAAGTGACTAGTAATTTGATCATAGAATCACAGAATGGTTTGGGTTGGAAAGGACCTTAAAGCTCATCCAGTTCCAAACCCCTGCCACAAGCAGGGACACCTTCCACTAGATGAGGTTGATCCAAACCCCATCCAACCTGGCCTTGAACACTGCCTGGGATGGGGCAGCCACAGCTTCTTTGGGCAACCTGTGCCAGGGCTTCACCACCCTCACAGGGAAGAACTTTCTCAGATCTTATCTCTATCTAATAATAGATAATGGCTTTAAACTGACCCTTGGTTAAAGTTTAAAGCCATTCCCTCTTGTCCTGTTCCTATCTGCCCTATGAAAAACCTGCCGTCCAGCTTTCTTGTTCACCCCTTTAGGCACTGGAAGCTGCTCTGAGGTCTCCCTGGAGCCTTCTCTTCTCCAGGCTGAACAAGCCCAGCTCTCTCAGCCTGTCTCCATAGCAGAGGTGCTCCAACTCCCGGAGCATCTTTCTGGCCTCCTCTGGGCTCACTCCAACAGACCCACATCCTTCTTATGTTGGGTGCCCCAGGGAGTCTCACCAGAGCACAGAGGGAGAGAATCCCCTCCCTCAACCTGCTGGTCACACTGCTGATGATACAGCCCAGGACATGGGTGGTTTCTGGGCTGCAAGCATACACTGCCAGGTCTCACTCTCATGGGTGACTGCAGTTGGAGGCATTAGGCAGACATTAGGAGTGGCACAATGAGAGACAGCCTCATAATGACTTTGCAGACGTGGCCTCCTGTCACATGCTGCCTCACTGCACAGATCTGCAACCTCCAAGATGTAGATGAAGAACAGCATCAGCAAATGTCCATCATTATTATATCAGCATTTCTGAAAGGAGCAGCTCACGTATGGGGACATCACTGCATGCGGGACAGATAGGAAGTATCATCACTGCTCAGGCTGCATTAAATAGAGCTGGAAAACAATTCTTAAAGATGTATACTCCTCATTCTACTGATCTTCTCAGTAGAGCTCAGGTTTCCAAAACGCCTTACTTTTTATTGTCCCACATTACAAGATTACCACAGTCAAATGGAGTATTCCTAAAGGCTGGATTTCTTCTTTGTCTTTGCTCTGCTGCTCAAACTACTGCAGCATCTTGTTAAAGTGAAACGTTGTGAGCAACAGTTCAATGCTGAATTGTACCTTTGGGCATTTGGCAAATAAATTCTATATTCCTCTTGGAGTAGAAACAGATTTTCCAGGAAAAGAGAAGAGCTTGATTAAAATGGAAACCTGAGAACCCTTCACGCAGAGTCTAGGGCTGTTCCTGCCTCTTAAAATTGTGAGGTCTTGTGTATGGAGACCTGTAAAGTTTCAGATACTGTTCTGTATGGCAAGTGGTCCCATGGACAGGGAAAACCAGAAGGAACCAGACTCTTTGCATGAATAAATCAGCCACAGCACTGGGCACCATCAGGGTTTTTCCATTCTTCAGGTCAGTTCAGGGCTTTCAACATGAATTTTGATTTACCTGCGATGAGAGACGATCTGGACCTGTGTTTCTGTGTCTCTGACAGGACACGAGGCACTGGAAGAAAAATGCTTTGCATCTTGGATTAAATCCCATCTTGGTTTCTGGAAGTCCAAGTCTGATGCACAAAGTATTATATCTCTTCCAGCATGCTCACCATTAGCTGGTGTGCCTCTCAGTGTAGTGCAGAAATAACAATAATGAAAAAGACTCTTCTGAAGGAAATGGCTTGTATAAATCTTGTGTGTCAGTCTGTGCAACCCACATCACCTCTCTGGAGATGTCCACAGGTATGTCCAGCTGAGCTGTCACCCTGAGCTCTGTTTATACTCCACAAAGAAAAATAAACAATCCAAAGGTGTGACTCATCTGGACTATTTTAGACATCAGTTTAAAGAAGGATGAGTTATTTCAGGAACCCTGCTGGCTCTGCTCTTCATGTCTCTGTTGGCTGTAGGAAAGGTCCAGAGTACTGACAGGTGCTGGAGATGTCTACTAATGTAAAACCCTGTTATTCATTAAAATGAGCCTAGACTGGGCCAGCATATCAGCTAGCGTGAGGAAAAGTGAGGGTGCATGACCTGTGTGGATGATCTCCCTCTCCTTTATCAGCAGAGGACTGGAAAGGAGGACACTGATATGAAACCCATGAAAACCCTAAAGGCATCCTTCCACTCACAGGGTGAGGCTAATGCCGGAGTGCATTTGGCTTTTCTGTACCTACATGTATCCAATCCTGTTGTTGCCTAAACATCACTAAGTCCAATACTTGCAGTTGAGTCCAGACAGGATTGTGCCTAGCTGGACACTGCAGTGCTCAAGATCTTTCTTGATCAGTTTTCTGTCCCTCTGGCAGTGAGAAGTTTTCTGGAGGAAATGAGATCATGATCTTTTTTTGCCAGTCTGTTGCAATCATCCTGCTATGACACAGCCCTGACAGCAAGTGACTCTAGGCAAAATTGCTGCAAAAACAAAGGGTGAAAGTGTTAGCCTAACCTATTTACTAAACGGAGTTCAAGACAGATTTTCTTTTTTATGAGAAAGCCACTTGGTCCTCTGTGCAAAGACCCTGATCTACTTGCCCTGAACTTCAGTGTTACTATAACAATATTGTTTGGTATGGGACTATGGGAAACCATAGACTGAATTGCAGTAAGATATTTTAAGCTAGTCTTCAGACACAAGGTGCAATTGCTTCAGTGTAAGTGTCCAGAAGCATTTGAGACATTCTGGGATATCTCCCCCAGCCTCCAACTACCTGTTCAGAAAGTAGTAGGTTTTCTTGTAATATCAGCCAGCTTCATTAGGATGCTTGGGTAACAGAGGGTCTGAGGTGACACAAAACCCTATGTTCCACCAGCTGGTTTGCATCTTATTGACATTTAGCTGAAGAGCTCTTAAAATGCTAGAAAAAATGCATCTTGAAGAAGTTCAGAGGAGTGAATGTTCTGGTCCAGCCAGGTGCAAGGACAAAATCATCACATAATCACAGAGTGGTTTGGGCTGGAAGGCACCTTAAAGCTCACCCAGTTCCAACCCCCTGCCATGGACAGGGACACCTTCCACCAGACCAGGTTGCTCCAAGCCCCGTCCAACCTGGCCTTGAACACTGTTAGGGATGGGGCAGCCACAGCTTCTCTGAGCAACCTGTGCCAGGGCCTCAGCACCCTCACAGGGAAGAACTTCTGCCTCACAGCTCATCTAAAATCTCCCCTCTGTCAGTTACACAAATTCATATGTTTAAGTACTCATCTCCAGAGTCAGAACTTCACTGTCATCCCTGCTGAAGCTGGCAGGTTGACAGGATCTCCACTGGGCTACAACAGCACTTGAAACCAGTCCCCAGGGGTCACTACAGCCAGCATGTCTCTCCAAACATAACTGGGAGATCTGCAAATCAAAGAACACACGTGCTGGTATGTGACTACAGAGACAGAGATGGGACTGAAATAATCTGACCTTCCTTTGTGTTTGCAATGGACTGGTGACTCCAAGATAAAGCTGGCGGCTCCTCTTTCTATTTGGAGTGGGTCTTTATGACAGACGAGTCTGGAGCTGGGAAATGCAAAAAAATACTCTCTCCTGCCATGTGGAGGTTAAAAATAGCTCCTGTAAGGTATTTTGCTCTCCCTAATCCTGTCAGTGTGAGTGAAAGACTGTGGCTACTCTTGGTGGATGGGAAGTTACAGCAACGCCCAGGGAGGTTTTCCTTTACAATCCCCAGGCTTGCTCCAAGCTCACTAAAGTTGTTCGTAGGAGTTTTTCTGTGGCTTTTGCTGCCTTTTGGATCAGGTCCTAAATCATGCACTGAGCTATACGTTGGAAACCACATCCACCAAATAATATCCCTTAAGTAGCAGAGAAGATTGCAGATTAAGTTTCACTTGGAAAAGCAGAAAAGGCAAAGCAAGGCTCAAGCACCAAACCTTTGCCAGGAATGGCTCCCTGTGCTAAAACGCAGCTATGCTTCAGGACAAAAGGCTGTTGAGCGCAGAGCTTTGTGACAGTTCAACTTAGCAAGTGAGAAGAAGACAATGTGCACTAATAGTGCACTTTGCTTTAGCTGAAACTCTAGTATGACTCAGAGTCTCATTAAAATACTGGGGGAAACCCAAAAGCCAACAGTTTGGCACAGTACTACATGCTTGTGCGGTACATAATTATTTTTAGAATAATGGTACAATATAAAATGATGTATTATGTTATACAACATTATTGTAAGGATATATATACCTCGTTAGAATTACAGCTAGCAGGTGGGGTCTCCGAACAAGACAGCGGGGCTGTTGTTAGTGTAACTCAGCAGCCTTAGAGGACATACAAACTGAGCAGGGAAAAAGGGAACAAAGGCAGGGAACAAAGCTGAAGTGCAGAGAGGTGTCCTGAGCTTTTGTGAGGATGCAACAGAAAAGGGTGAGAAGCCCTGGGTGTCTCAGGTCATTACCTTGACTTCTGGACCACATTTCTTGCTTGATTTATATTGTTAAATCCTCAAGTGGCCAAATTGTCTATGCTCTGAGGTCATTTCCCCCTCAATTCCTTCTTAAACCCAGGACCAAGGACTAGTAGGACATGCTGGTTTCAGCATAAAGGTGCTCACAACATCAAGCCTGCCCTGTCTGCTGCCTCAACAACATCCATGTTGAAGTTAGATGAGCTCAAACCCAAAACTTCTTAACCATCTTCGGCAGCAACTCCCTCTTTCCCCACAGTCACTCATCCAAATCCATGGGTTTCAGAAAGCATCAATCGGTAGGAAAGAAACTTTCTAGTGCTTAGACATGCTTAGGCACATGTCTGACAGTGCAGTCCTCCCATGTGCTGTGCCCTCATGGTTTTGCTCAGTCTGGGGGCTAAGACAGCTCAAAGCCATTGGGATTGGTGGTAATACATGCAAATTCCTAAATTTTAGAGACCTAATTAACTCTGGAGGCCACTTCTTAGGCTTCCTGGGGACAGCTGCAGGCATCTCAGCTAGGGCCCTGCCCTGATCATCATCAGTACCAACTAGCTGTAATCAGCACTAGCTATTCAGAAAGCATAGCAGCATGGGCAGTGATTTTTTGTTTTTGATGCTGTTTATCTCATCAGGCTCAGCTTTGACAGGAAAAGGAGGCAAAATATCTTAGCAGCTTTATCTGCAGCTGTACTTATATGGCAGGAGGTTGGAACTAGATGATCTTTCAGGTCCCTTCCAACCCAAAGCACTCTGTGATTCTAAGATTCTATGATTCTGTGACTCTTGTTAGATGCATGGCCTGTGATATTGGCACTCAGATAATTTTCTTGTAGAGCAACAGCAGCGATCCTGGACTGAGCTACAGTGGACTATTGCAATCTGTTAGATGGAGCCCTTCTTTTTGTTCACCGTCATGCCTTGCTGCATGGGCTGGGATCCTCCACTTCTCACTGGCAGGTCTGGTCACTGTGCAGAGGAGGGAGCTGGTGGGCTCTTCACAGCTGGTGGGGAAAGAGGTCCTTGCAGAGGCTATCCAGAGGACAAGTGGCAGTTTGGGTGAATGGGGTTCTCCTTTCTGAGACCACTCTTTAACATGGCTCAGTTTATTGACTCTGAGAAGTTTGCATACAATTAGGGAGTTTCATCAAACGCTCATTTTAGGTCAGGGATTGCCAACAACTAAAAAATTTAATCTTTTAAATCAGTCCTACCTAAATCTCTGGCTACACAGTGTGTTTCACAGGTGATCCAACCACTATCAAGAGATCTGGGAGAGGAGACAACAATACTTCACAACTCTGCTCTCCTGGCTTCAAATACCTGTGTGTAGGTGATGTGTGTATCAGTCTTGTGCTCTGCATTTGAAGCTGGACTTACTTTGCAGGTCATCTGCTTTTCAAGCATGAATAGGATGTATTTTTTTCAGTTGTGTGACATTTGTTGCTGTCTGTAACACATGGGGCCACTTGTGAGTATTATCAGGAGGGTTTTAGTTGCTGGAGTCGAACCATCAAATTATGAGTGAATTAACTTCTCTGTTTAGTTCTTCTGAAATTTTGTTTGATCACTCAGTTTTGATGCCTCCATGTAAGTCTGTTTCAGGTATGAACTGATTTAGAAACTGTGGAGAGTTGCCTGTACAAGTATTCTCCTTTACACCACGTCTTTACAGGCAATGTGAAGGCAGTGTTGTTTCACACCCAAGGCAGGTCTTTAAAATAAGTCTTGTGAAACATACCATAGCAGAATCTTTCTTTTTTTTCCCAGTGTATGTAAAGGGAGTCAAAAAACAGTGTAGACACAGAGGTCGGCCCTGTAGAAATCTAAATCTGGACAAGAATATCCTGTTCGGTATGTGTGAAAGAATAACTCTCTCATCACAGATCACTACAGGTGTTACACAGACTAAAATGCATACTGCACACAATAAATGAAAACATTAAATATTTTCACCTTTCATATCTTCATTGGGTTTGATCATCTTTTCAATCTGTGTATTGAGTAGATGGTGAGACATCTGTCTATAGCTCTTTCTTCATCTTGCACCAGCAATTTTAAGTGGTAGCTGTAATAACAAGCAAGACCCCAGACCATTCCAGTCATGTAGGATATATGACTTTATTGCCACATTAAATAAAACCCAGTAATGAAATAATATATGTCACACAGGGAATGAGCAGTTTCTTGTTCAGGACCTTGCTGGCCAGACTCCAGCTGCAAGACAAGGAGGACTATTGTAACTGACTTAAAGGTTATTCAGTCTCCAGTTCCCACCTTGCTTGTTCTCAGCTTCTATTTTTATTGCATTTTTGCTTCCAGATCACAATGCTAACATCAAATTTACTCCATTTTAATGTCCTTGGTGCTGGAGAATCCAATAGGAAATGTTTTTTGTTCACTTCTTTCCTGAGAGATTCTGTGCAGGCAATGACTGTCCCTTGGTCAGTGTGGTATCACTTGTAGCTCTGTTTTACACTGATGTCAAATCACAGGCTAACTGGATTGGAAGGCATCTCTGGGTATCATTAGCTCCATCTCCCTGCTTATTGTGTTGCACTTCTTTGCATACAGTGTTCCCATTACTGTAATTGGGGGTCTGACTGAATTTACATCTCTGTGAGGTTATGTGAGGGTTAAGAAAGAGAGAGACTGCAGAATATGTCTCGCCCATTGAAGCGAAGCAAACTCTATATACACAGATATATACAAACTCTATATACACAGATATATACAAACTCTATATACACAAGACCTTGGCTGTATTCAGGCTGCAAGAAATAATGTCTTTATATTATCAACACAGTGTATGAAAGAAAAGGGAACTAGAAATACCAAGTAGCCAAATTTGGTCTATGTATTCTCCCTTCTACAACCTCTTAGCAAAACCAATGTGTCAAGGAGGTTTCCCTGAAATTTCTAGAGAGCAGACTGCACCCGGGGGTTTGTGACATTAGCAAAATCTCTGCTCCATTCTGCCTGTGACACGACTTTATATGCAGATTCGCCACCAGCTGTGGACATATAGCCTGGCACATGGTGGGAAGGGACCTGCTCTTGGGATTCCCTGGAGCACCAGGACTCAGCTCTTACTCCAAATGACATCCCTGCTACAATAAGTGGTGTTACCGTTATTCACAAATATCTGTGTGATAAAAGCAACCCTGAGCAGACAGATGATGGATGACTTCTAGGAAAACTGGAGCTTGTATCTTGAAAAGAGGAAAGTATCTAGCCTAGATATTCCGCATAAATCAATGACTTTTCAGGCTGCAATCCCAGTCATCTTCACCCTGTCATACCAGGACTTCTGATTTCTTGTTTTAACTGCTATATTCTTGTGTATATATATATGTGTGTGTGTTTATATGTGCATGCACACACACATAGGGGCTGATGGATGACATTTAGTGCATCAGCTTCCCAAAAGCAGAGGACCTGCTTTTAATCTCATTTATATTGCCGTAAATTGGGAATAATTCCCCTGAAATTTGTGGTGCTGCATCACTCTAATTAAAAAACAAAATTAGGGCTGCTTGCCTGCCTTTGTGTGGAGGGTTTCTGCAGCCAGCCTCCCTCAAAGCTCTCTCATCCACTTCCCTTTTCAATTTATCCCCCAAATTCTTATTTCTTATACCCTTTTCCCTTTGGGCAGCCTGTCATTCCCATGGACAGAGTCTGATATGAACTGTGCAGCAAGAGCTGAAGGATTAACTTGCTCTCATTTGGACACAGGCGAAGAGTCCTCATAAGCTCCAGGGCAGAGACAGAACATTAAAAGCATCCTCAGCTCCCTTTGACACCAGAAGGGTCTTCTGTGTTGAAGAGACTTTCCCTGTGGTTTGTAGCACACATATAACTTCTGATGAACGAGGCCCCAGGGCATTGCCTGCAGCGAAGGGCTGTTTTGATTGTAACAGGCTTTGATTCAGAGGAGCCAGAAATTATTTATTTTCATTCAGTTTCCCTCCTCCCTCCTCTTCATTCCAGGTTGGAATTGAAAAACACTGCAAGGCTCGGGGGCTCCAGCCACCTTGCTGTGCCCTGATGGTCTCAGAAAAGCCGTGAAGTCCTGGATGAGCAGGGGCACCAAAGGCTTGGACTGCAAATGCTCTGAAATTTGTTCCCTCTCTTATTCCCCTGCTATCTGTGAAGACACACAGGAAAGGGCAACCTTGGTGAGCTGGTCCCTTTTTAAGAAATCTCCTTGCCAGGAATGATTCCCTTTTGATTCACTGCAAGAAGAACGTACAAAAGGATTTGCACATGATCCCTCTCTTCTTGCCATTGGTAGAAGATGAGCAAAGCTCTCAGTGTCCAGAGCATTTTTCCCCAAATCAGGCAGGGGAGATTCACAGATTATTTCCTGGCTGGAGGGTCTGCCTGCAGCATCCCAGCTCTCTTGGGCTTAGATCATATTTATTTAAGTCACATTGCTATGACCTGTCCCTTGCTGAAGACCAGGTGAGGTTCACTGCACAAGGGCCAAAACCCAGTCTCTTCTTCAGTGGAGATGATATTCTTCATACAGAGGTTTTGGCACAGTTATTGAGGAAGTTACTTTGCAGTGCCCTTACTGCAGAGGTATCTAAATTTTCCTCTTCTGCTTCGGAATATAAAAGCACAGGGACAAGCTTTCAGGGTGGTGAACAAGGAAAGAAATACTGGGTTTACACCAGATAATTCAGAGGGAAGTGCTGGAGGAATGAGGAAAAGGTGGGGTCTGTCTCCTGAACAGGTCAACAGTCTGAGATGATGGTCTCCAAATTTGAACCATAATGCAAGGGATTTTTTTGCCAGTTTTGGTCCTGATGTGTCCCTGGAAAGTGCAGTGGTCTGGGGACATGTAAAGTCCCATTAGCTGAAAGCAGTGAGGGCTGGATGCGAACGACATCGCTGCTCCTGCATTTCACCTGCCTTCACCACTGCCCAGGGCTTTGCACTCCTCCAGTACTGAGAACCCGCCTCCTCCTTGACTTCCTTCCAGGCTACGTGGAGCTCTGGAAAACTTCTCAACATCAACCTAGATATTCAGATCACTTGAAAGGTTGGCCAGAAGAAGGAAGGGGGTGTCTGGGGTTAGCATGGTTTGTTTGCACAAGTCTGGTTTCCTGGATTAATTTTCTCATCCAAAAAAAACCAAACACATGAGAAAAAAGATGTTCCTGCTTGCTACTAAATTTCTGGCTACTTTTTATGTGACCGCAGCATAATGAGGGTGACCAGGGCTGGTTTTGACTGTTGGCCTATAGTTTTGGAACACCAGAACTGAAGCTGTTGACCTCCGTTTTAATTGGCCATCAACAGGCAGTGACAAGTATTTCATCCCAACACTGGGACAAGTGTCTGCATGGATTCTGCTGGTTACACACAAACACTGGATATTTTCTATCAAAACATATTTTGACAAAACGCTGTTTTAACCAAAACCCATTGCTCTTTCCAAATCACCTCCAGGAAGCAAAGTGATACATTTTTGGGTCAATGTGCATGGATACTTCTTGGAGCTGTCACTTCCATGGCTCATCCCTTGCTCTCTTGGATGGGCCTGACTAGACTTCGTCATTAGATGATCTTAAGGTCCCTTCCAACCCTAACTATTCTATGATTCTATGATTCTATGATCTGTATTGTACTGTGGTCTCTTCTCTGACTAAGGTGCAGTAATTCATGAATGCAATGACAATGATAAAAAGCCAAGCCAACTCAACCTAAAATCCCTTGTTCTTGGGGGAGAAGACATCCCCCCAGGATTCTTGAAGTAAGAGACCTGTCCTTTGCACAATGAGTTCAGGCTGAGCCAGATAATAATGGTTTCCCCCTTAAAACAAAACTACTCAGATGTCTCAGCAGAGATTTTTGACCTCATCAGGAATGGAAAGCTCCAGTATTTCAACTCTTTCTCCTGCTGGGACAGGAACAAACACTGTAAGAATTTGGCCATTCTGATTTCCACTGCCATCAGTCAACAACTTAGGGAGACCGAATTGGAAGGCACCATGCAACCGTGCATAGCCCCAGTTTGCCAGCTGTGTGATGACTTGGAGTGGATCCTGGGAAGGCAGCTTTGGATCTGCATCCTTCAGGGTCTATTCTGATAAAGCCCACACTGAAACCTCTCTGCAACTCATCACCTTGTCACCCTCCTCCTTGGTATTAAGGGACTAAGGGGTGAGTGACAATCCACAGCATTGCTGCCTCCCACACCTCCCATTATCTATACACTCATAAAAATGGTAAAATCTCGTTGGTGAATGTTTTTTTTCACTTTGCAAAGTAGGATTCATTCCAGCACATTGTAAATGCTTCTCATTTTGTGATCTTTTCGAATTCAGTCAGTATGCAGGCTTTGCATGATGTTGTCATGATTGGCAGTGATTTTTAATGGTAAATTAACAAGGTTACAAAGAAAACAAAATCTCATCTGAATTTTGGTAACTGGAAAAGGAGGAATATATTTGTTTAGCTGTCAGGACAGTGGTGTTTTTGGCTACTTCTCATCTCACCGGATCTCAGAACTCATCGATAAAAAAATATTGTGGATTCATTTCTCTTTCCATCGAGACCATGGCTGGGGCTCTTGAATGATTTATCTGCCCAGTTTTATAGCTCATAAGTTGTGAGTTAATTTGGGATTGTGACAGCTACTTAAAAATCATCCATTTGGAAAAAATTACTTGCTGTCAGATGAATAAAAATAAGATGATCTCTGTTTCCTGTATACATTCAGTGTGACAAGGACTCCTGTCAGTTTCAAATGCTTTTCCTTATTCTGACCCAGATTTTGGGTTGTATTTTTTGTATTTATTGGTGGAGACTTAAATGCAGTACAAAAGTCATGTTTATCTGGTGGTCTTGAGTCAGATGCTTTGCATTTACATGACAGAAAGACAGTACGATGGTCCATGTACGGGGGCTTGGGTTACTATTGCTGCTTGTCTGCAGGATCACTGCCAGCCCAGCCCAGCTCTGCAGGTGGCTCTTGGCCATACCAGGATTTTGGAGTGGAGTTGAGGAGGTGGCCACTCATTGTACAAGCTCTGACCCCTTCCACTGAACTTCTGTGGAGTGAGCAGACCTACCGATAGCAAGGTAGTAGGAGCTGCCATTGCACCCTGGCTTGTGTGATATGGCGTCAACTCAGCCATGGGACATTGTGTTGCTGGAAGGGGGTGCATGGCTCACATTTGTGTAGGGCATCACTGTGTGACCACCTCTTCATTTGAGCAGGACACCAAAGCAGGAATCAGCTTTGTAACAGCATGTTGTATGCTACTGCGTACAAAATACCTGCATCAAAACATTGGTCTGTAGATGGCAGAGCACTATGGTAATGCTTATGGGGCATACACAGCATTTAGTCCTCTCCTCTGAAAATCAGGTGGGAGCTCTTACCTTTTGGTCTTGAGTTGTTTAGATCCTTGTTAATGCACCAACTTCATATTCTCAGCCTATGTCTGTGCTACGGAAAGGACAGTCCAGATGCAGGTTCCTGCCATATCTTTTTGCTATCAGGACACGAGATTCCCCAGACACTTTGCTCTTCATAAGCCTGTTTGGTCAAGTTTGGAACTGTCTCTGTGGGGTTCAAGCTCTGAGCAATCCTGTCAGAATCTTTTCAGATCTTGCTGAGCAATCACTTTTGGTTCCCTGAGCTGCGAAACACTCTAGGAAGCAGAAATACCAGATGAGGTGATGTGTGATTTACTAGATTCAACACTACAATACCATGTAAACCATAAAATTCAGCTGAAATTTGTAGTTCATATACATATCAACACTGCAGAGCAAGGAGTCTCACCTGGCAGATCCATGGTAGGAAAAAAGGCATCTGGACATCTTCATACCAGCAAAGTGTCAGCAATTTGGAAGGAAATTAAGGAAAAAGCACTGGAGAAAGGACTCCCTTGGCCATTAGGAAAAATGGAAATAAACCCTGTTCAGTTTATTAAACAACACTGTGGATACTTTTTTGCAATTTTTCGTAGTGATACGAATTATATTAAGAGGGAAATATATGTCAAGAAATTAGTATCAAGTAGCAGATGACATTTCAATTTCTAACCTCACTTTCATGAGCATGCAATTAAAAAACTTACCCAAATATCTGACATGGGACATGCCAACACATGCAAATTTGTTCTCAAGTGATGTTGGAAACACATCTGCTTGTCTGAAACACACAGATCATTTAAGTTGCACACAAACCTTAAGCAAGATATGAGTGGTACCTGGTTCTTGTGAGACATCTCCGGTCCAATGTTGAAAGAATGGACTTGAAATAACCAGACCTTGTTCTAAATGTCATCATTTTATATGATATTATATTCTGGAAATGGGAAAATTTTCCATGGTTAGACAATCTGTCTCCCTGTTCCAATGTGGGCTGAATCCTGAAAACAGTTTGGTTTTAAATCTGTCCAAAATATCCCAAGCAATCCAACTTTTATCTCCTTACCCTGCGTTGGTCTTTGGGCAAGAGGGATAACATCTGGACTCTGTGTTGGGTCAAATTCCCAACTGGTGCTGACTGATGGGACTCCAGTAGCTCTGATGGAGCTAAAATCTGCAGCACACAGCAATACAGTGCAGTGATTTTACCGAGTTTCCCCTTTGGTTTTATTTCTGGTTATTTCTGGTCTTTTTCTGCATCCTGCTGTAGAGATGGAGATCCAGTTTCTTTCTAGTTTTGTTCACACTTTCAGCAAACTGAAAACAATCATGGCACCAGTCATGAAAATAAGAAGTCACAGCCTTGCAAGGGGGATTTCAGGTCCACTGAGAACTCCTAAAGGGGGTTTCCTGTCCTGAAAACAATGAGGTACTGGGGTAGATGGCTTGTTCTGGAAGAGACAAAGAGCAGATACCCTTTCTGCATCACTGTGGTTTTGCAGACATCTTAATGTCTTTCTTAAGTCATCACTTTCATGGGCTGAAAAGTGCCAGCCTCTACAATTGTTCCCCATCTTGGATCTGCTTTGTACCACTGACCATCCTTGTGGCCCCACTCTGAACTTCAGAGCTTGGCTTTTCTGAAACCAGGATTTGGTGCTTAAAGAATAGGTGAAAGCATGACAAATTTTCTGTTCTCACAGCAGAAACTGGAGAATGTGATTTGATTTAGCTAGTGGCATGGTGATAAAAGATGCTTGCAGCTAATGAGGCATGTCTCAGACCTATGTGCCGCTTCAGTGAGAAGAAACGGAAGGGAAAACACTACTGCTGACAGTGGGGTGTGAAATCTACTGCTTCGTGTTAAATGGGAGTACGTGCTGAAAACTTCCTTCTTGTTTTCTTTTTGCTGTTGTTCCTCTAAATCCATGCCTGGACCTCAAACCAAGGGGTCAGAAGATAGAAAAAAAATGCCTTTTTTCATCACCAGTTTTGTTCCAATGTTGCCAGAGTCTTTGAAGTTACCCCAGGAAAGACTGGGTGTAGGACGTTTTCATGCCTATGTTTTAGCAGTCTGAGTTCCACTGAATTTTTTCATCAACATCTGTTAAGGACATCACCTTATGGCAGATAATAGGGTTTTTGTAGTGAGTGGCAGATGCTGCTGCGGCATTTAAAAGTGCAAATATTCTGCCTATGTGAGAAGATCCTCTTGAGAAGGGAAAACTGCTTTCAAACTTCATGCAAGTAATAAAAAAATTGGCTTGAGCATCTCACTGAAGATGCCTTGTACCTGCAAATGTGCTGCACAGGCTTTTGAGTGAGGAAATGGAAGGATGAGGTGGTGATGAGGCAGGTCCACAAGCTGGGAGAGGTACTGGGAAGAGGAACCAGGTCTATAAGGTCCCAGGTTTAGGCTTGCTGGGACAGTTTGTCTTTCTCAGCTTAAGGTTTTGCTGCCTCCTACAACTTCTGTAACTGCCGCGCCAATGTTTTTCAGGATCAGTTTGCTCCTGTGAGCTGACTTTGAACCTTTGCTCATGGTGGAAACCATCAGACACCCCAGCACTTAGATCGTGAATAGAGCAGAGTTGCAGAGTGGTTATTTCAACTTAGGTGGCCCTCAGAAACCTTCTGGAAATAGGGACCAGCACTCAAAACTCTTCTCAGACAAGTGCTGTAACAAGGAGGTTTGTGTCACAGTCTTTGCTCCCTTGCACTCTTTGTTTCATGAAGGCACCTGCTCATTGCCCAGGGGTAGAAACTTCTAATTTCCTTCTCTGTGACCTCTCACAAACTGGGCTGGTCTGAGGATAAGATTTAGATTACTTAGATATGAACTTCAGGCAGCTTTAGCTGGGAAGTAACAGATTTTACCTCTGCAAAGCCTTACATGTGTTGCCCTGCCCTGGGTTTCCTGGGTGCCCTTGCTGCTATACTTGTAGTGCTAATACTTGCATGTCTGAAAATGTAACGGATATTTAGGGGGATGCCTCATGCATTCCTGCCCTCTGTCACAGAGACGCTTTCAGCTATGCAAGCAGAAACACAAGCCTCACTACTGTTGACTGTGGAGTGTGCTGTTGTTTTTGCTTAGTTATGTTATTGGCCATTAAATTCTCTGCTCCTTTTCTAAATCTGGCCAGAGGACTCAGTTTTGCAGACTTTGGCAGGGGTGAATTCCACAGGATGTGGGTCCATTTCCTCTAATTTCTCTTAAATATGTCCACTAGTTAACTTTTACTGACTGTTTTCCTGATCTCATTTCAGGGAGTGGGGGTGAATGCGGGACTGGACCAGCTGACACTGTGGCACTGTCGGTCTCTCCTGTTGCAGCTAGATGTTCACCTCGTCAGTGGTAGCCACTTAATGGAGATGCTCAAGTCAGAAACCTTCCTAAGTCAGTCTCCATCTTATGTCATGATAGAGGATCCAGCTCCTCCAAGAATGGGGGCTCCCCTTATCCTATGATCTAATTCACCCCCAGGTATGTGTTTCTGCATAGACCATGAGATGTACCGAAGGGGGCTGAGGGTTTGGTGTCCTCTGTTCTCCTCCTCCCTTGACCCACTCCCTGCCCAGTACTGGGGTTTATTCATTCCCAGTCCACAACCTTGTATTTCTCTGCAGCCCGTCAGTTTCATGCTCCAGGGTTGAGAATGTGGGGAAAAGAGGCCATGGTAGGCAGAGATGGAAAACTGTCACTTTGCCCAGCCCCTTGTCTGGTGCTGGATGTGGGTCTGCCCTTCCTGGGGGGCTGACCCCAGTGTGAGTAGGGCAGGGAAAGAGGAGAGGAATCCCCCTGACACGGGGGCTCTTTTCCTATCCCTGCAGAGACCTGAAGCCAGCTACATCACAAACTTAATGCTCCAGACAGGTATTTTCGTAGGGGTGGGTGGAGGTAGTAGATCTTCCTGGGATCCTTAAAACTGCTAAGTAGAATGGGGCTCAACTCTTATTGACCGCAGCAGTTCTCAACTATTTCTTGTATGTCAGATATGAATGAGAATTGAGGCCAGTATGACAGATTCCATACTTCCCCTTTCCCCCTTTGTCTACACTATTGCAAATTGCCCTACAGTCCCCCAGAATGTCATTAGTTTCTGACTAGCCCTAAGTGAGAAAGAAAATTTTGTGTTATTGGGTATTTAAACATTTTTTTTACTGCTGGTTTGTATTCCAAAGAGGCTCATTTCTTACAGGAAAGATATTACAAAATGCTGACCTCCAAGAGTATCTAAGTATTTCATTTTGATAATGCTGACCTAGTCTGCTGAGATAATGTTGAATTGCTTCACTTTGGCAGTGCAGAATATTTTTGTTTTGAAAATGCCATAACTATAGTTTGTGATAAAGTGATAAATAAGAAACATAGCATGATCTTGAAAGAAGCAGCTCTTCAAATACAAGTCAAAACCGAGTGAATTACAATGATAAATGGGATAGAATGAGGATACTTCCTTATCAGAAGGAAGTATTTAAGTATCATTGAAGAAAAATGGAAAAATAGAAGCCACCTGTTTCAGCATTTTCTCAGTGATATTTTCCAGCATTCCTTCAATATGTTGTGATTTCAATCCAAATGCTGCTACAGCTGTAAAAGTGTTATCTAGAACTTCCTTACTGCACAAATCTAACGTTTTCATCAGTGAAGATGGCAGACTGTAGGAAGGATCCTTTCAAGCTGGGATTTTATCTTCTTTTTGTCTAAAACAGATTTCTTTTCCAAAGAAAAGTTCACTCCTCATGGGAAAGAGGCAAGATCCTCCATTGGTTCATCTCATCCTAAGATGGTATTTGGATACATAGCATGAAGCACCTGATAAAAGGTCATTTTTTCCTACAGCTGCCTCAGTTTACCTGGGTGACCATGTCTTACTGACATTAGTGGATTAGGTCACCTGTAGATGATCATGTTTTATGGACTGGATCAGAGGGATTCTCTTGTCTGATCTTTGAAAAACAGCAGGACACAGCAAGGCTGCAGCACAACCAAGATGTCCCGACTGAACTACAACACAGCTGGGAAATGAACATCTGAACCTACCAACAGTCTCTTTGGGATGGTTTATACACAATGTCCCACTATGTATTGCCCTACAGATTGAGTACTTTCACTGATCAGTTTTGGTGTTGAAGGAGTCACAGGATGGAAGCCAAAAGCTTTGGCAAGCTCAGACTGGAATATCTTCACCCCTTCCAGTAATCCATGAACTTCACTGAGACAACTACTTCCATGAGCCTCAGAGTACCTGAGAAAACTGGATGGAGTAAGTAATACTCAGGGTTCCTTCACCAAACACAGGGCAGTCTTGGGATGTGACATAGGTATTTTTAGATTGGATATAAGGAAGAAATTCTTTCCTGTTAGGGTGGTGAGGCACTGGAATAGGTTGCCCAGGGAGGTTGTGAGTGCTCCATCCCTGGCAGTGTTCAAGGCCAGGTTGGACGAAGCATTGGGTGACACAGTTTAGTGTGAGGTGTCCCTGCTTATGGCAGGGGGGTTGGAACTAGATGATTTTAAGGTCCTTTCCAACCCTAACTCTTCTATGATTCTATGCTACCGTGATAGAAGAAGATTGCAACAGTGCTTCATAAAGCCTTTAGAAGAATATCAACATAATATTCTCTGGAGTTGAAACTGTAAATGTCAGTTTTTACACTGCAATTTTTAGTTTTTTGTTTCTTCTTGCAAGAAAGAATCCCTTGAACACTGGCACCCCACCAGTGAAAGGAGTGACAGATCTTTAGCAACGGCAGTGCTACAAGTTAACAGCCTTCATAAAATTCATAGGTTAGAAAAGGACTGAAGGAAAAACACTCTCCAAAGGTTACCAGGCCAAAGCCCTGGGGCAACTGAAAGCTAAATTGAAAGGGGGAAAAAAAAAAGAATATCCCCTACTAAACCAAAACCCCAAACCCTAATGAAAACACTAAAGGCAATGATTAATATGACAACTGGGCAGCTTTCCCTGAAGACATGAATTCCCACCAGGGTAATCAAATTTGTCTTAAAAATGATAAATAGTGCTACCACTAACCTAAAAATGTACCTTGGTCCCATCAAGCTCAATCTCTTCAAACACTAGCTGCTTCATTTGAAAAGAAAAAAAAAAGAAAAAAGTATTTAAATAAACAAATAATATAAAACAAAACCCACAGTCCCAACACAGATTTTTTCAAAGTTACCTCAGTCTTTTTTGGCTGTTCAGTCCACTCCCTGGTGTCCAGGTGTAAACAATTCCCAAAAAAGAAACGTCTGTATCCCTGAATTCCAGAAAAGGTAGCGCTTTGTCTTTCTTTCCCAAAAAGGCTGTCTTTGTGCTGAGTTTCTCAACCAACCTGGGGATGTTTAGGCCTTTTGATTACTTTTTCCCTCCTCCTTTTTTTTAAACATTCCCCTCTACTTCCATTGGCGGCTCTTTATTTCTTAATGATATTCTTCTTCCACTTGCGTAAGGCTATCTCATCTTCTTTTCCACTGCCTGTTCCCCACAAATCCCACACTCCTTGGCAAACCTTTGTGCTTCATACCGATGCTCACTGCTTGCCCTGGCACCTTGGAGGTGGACTGGTCTACCACAGCTTTCCAGACCAGGATGAAAAGGGATATTTGTGAGCATGGTCATGCAAGACGGGTCAAACACCACGTACAACCTTGATGAGAAAGCTGTGCTCTGAGTTTTCATTCATCAGTCCTTTCTCTTGCTCTTCATTTGGAATCTTACCCCCTGCAGGTCCCTCCTTGTAGCATCTTGTGGCTTTTTGAGGAGCAGGTGGGGCTATGTGAAGATCGTAGAGAAAAGGAGGATTTGCTTGGACCTCTTGGCAACCCAGAAAGCCAAGTAGAGGTCTTCATCGTCTCTTAGTTAAGCAGCTGAGGGCAAAGCTAGGCAACACTAGCTTTGCTGTCAAAATCACTTGTATTTAGGTTGGTTTTCAAGCCTTTTATTTCTATTTCTCCCTTTCCCTCTTTGTTTCTCTGTGAGCCCGGAGTCCTGATCTTGACACTATTGAGCTTTTTATTTACGTTGTCAAGTGCTGCAAAGGAGACCGCTGGGAAAACAGACTTTCAAGCATAGTTCTTACATGTCCTCTCTTCTATTTGGCTAGACAGCTACTTAAACTTTCCCTACACTTGAGGAACACCTTTGTAAGAGAGATGACAATAATATACCCTTCCCAGGCAAAAGGTGGTGCCTTTGCCATTGAAAAAAATCAGCCTCAGTCAGTTACCTGCAATCTGTCAATTTAAAATAGAAGTGGCTTTTGAACTTTTTTTACCTTTGCATTTCATCACTGGTTCTCAATGGCAGAACTAAATGCATTGTCCCTCATAATCCCCATAAGCTCCCAACTGTTTAAAAATCTGTATGTGGAATGTTTTCCCTTTGCTAGCTAAAAATGAGTAACAGCTTGTCTTTAAATAGTTTGATTTAAAATCTGTCATGGTAGCAGCAGGGAAAAAGTGAGCTTCAGCCTTAGCCCCCAGGATCTTAATGCTGGTCCTATGCCAATTAAAGAAATCTTCCTGCATTTTATGCAGAGTGAATTCTAGGATTCCATGATTCTATGATTCTATGATATAGGTTTCTTGAAAGTAAGTGGGCACCTATAAACATTGGCACATGAGAGGCACATGAGATGCACTCAGGGAGCGCAGCTACACTTTGGTAGGATGAGCAGGATTTCTGCAGAGCTCCTGTCCCAGTGGAGACAAATGGCCAACAATAATGATAAAAAAGCATCTGGCAGCAATGCTGCATCACCTACCTGAGAAGGAATAAAGAGACAACAAAAACTCTTTTCTGACCTGAATATAGTGGTATAGCAACGCCCGAAGATGAGTGAACTGCCAATTACCTACTTGTTAAATCTCACTTCCACTCCATACTGCTTGCTATCTTTTTAGCTCTTGCTATCCAAGTGATTAAATAATTAGGTCAAACTTGCAGCTATTGTTTATCACTCATTTTTCATTTAGACTCTGCCTTCTTTGGTCTGATAAAGGGATTATGTTATTGAATGCTTTTTATATCATCAAGTGTAAGAAAGAAATTACCTCTCCCAGTAAGCTGCAGACCTCTAAATACATGTGACCTTGTTAACTAAGGTGGGATCTATTGAGATCTTCAAGTATTTTCTGAAGCCATATGTGGATTTAGTTTTAAGATCAGGGGTGCATCACAAAGACAACAGATAGTGTGCTGCAAGCACACTAGGATTCATGAGGAGCAGAGACTGCCCTCCTGCACCATCCAAACTTAGAAGACTTGTTTCATCAAAGGTAGGATTCAGGGAAGTGGAAGAAAAAACCTTTGAATTTCACCCTGCAGTTTCGTATGTACCAGTCAAGCAGTGAAACAGGTTGCAAGAGAAGTTCTGCAGTTCTCATCATCCCTGGAGGTTTTCAAGACCCAAATGTACAAAGCCATAAATAACCCAGTCTGATCTCAGAGCTCATCCTGCTTTGGGCAAGAGATGGACTAGAGACCTCCTGAAGTCCCTTCCAGCCTGAGTTATTCTTGACAATGTGATACCCAACTCTGTAACTTGGAGTTAGGCCATATCATACCTCTAAAAAAAAAAAACAAACCAAAAGCATCTGGTCCTGATTTAGAGAATGCAAACAGGGTCATGTTTTAGATAGCAGTTGAATCCACCCGTAACTAATCTCCCATCATATGGCAAGGACCATATGTTATGCCATGTGGTTGTAACCAAATGGGAGTGAGACTATTACATCCTCTTTCATCTCCAGGATATATTGTCTCGGTGGAGAATCTGTATTTCTTTAGTGAAGTTGTTCTAATAATTGAATTAGGCTTGCCATTGAAAGAATAATTCTGTGCAAAATTACTACTTTGGACCTTTCTGGTTTTCACCACCATTAGGGGTTTGCTCTGTTGTTGAATTTCACATGAAAGCATCTCTGAAATATCAGATACCATTTGCCATTGTATATCTTTCTCAACTAGGACATGACCATCTTTTAACCTTCTTTACCACATTTGAACTCCTCAAATGTGCTCAGCTTGGGTCTTGGCAGGTATCCAAAACGCAATAGGACAAGGAGCTTTTTCCCTTGTTGCAAAGCCCCCATAAGTCAAAGTGGTCTGTAATGATTCACAGATGATTCAAGAAAGCCAGTATTAAGTGTTCCTCACTTGATTTATAGGTTTATCTTCAATGATTTCATCTTCTAGCTATGATTTCAGAGCAAAACCTGCTGACACAAGACCAAAGTGAGCTTCTCTCTTGGTCAGAGGACACATAACCCAGAGAAAACCTCATGGTACTTTGGGAGTCATAGAGATGAGTTACCATGATAAAGAGCTGAGGAATCTAAGGATGGAAGAAGTTTAATGAAGAACATGTATTTATCTGTGCTCCCCTGCAAGAATCTCTCCTCTCTCAGGTAGAACAGGCTGAAACTATATCATGTGCTGAATCATTTCCAATCCCTCTGGTCAATCTTTATGTAGTTGTACAAAGTCATGTTCTAGATCTACATGTCCCCTTGCATCCCATGGCCTTGATGTCAGAATTCATAAAAATTCACAGGTCCATTTAACATTGATAGATTTTTGACAGCTAAAGTGAGCCAGATGTCATTACTCCCTTATGGATTCTGGACAGAAATGAGTGCCTCTAGAAAGCAGTTCACTCTACAGTTGGGTATGTATCTAAGATAGGCCAGACCAGTTTCTCTTTGGAGACATCAGTTGCTATAAAGAGTTCCCATCTTGCTCAGATGTGAATGCCAAACTTCTAGATATGTAGTGCTTGGAGAAGATGATGATACCTCACACTTGCCTAAAATCAGTGGGAGGGATATGTCCCTAAGACTTCATTGACTCTGAGGTAGGTGACTAATCGCTTATATGAATCCAGCTCCCATCCTTTCTCCCACTTCACTTAATAACTGATTAACCCTGTGTCATGATGTCAAGACATCTTCCTAAGGATGGAATCTGCTCTTTCCCCAGAAAATCCCTTTAGAGAATCTCACATATTCCACCCTGCCTTGGCTGTGCATTTGACAGAGCATTGCTTGACTCACACAGATACTTAGGGTATTGTTGGGTTTTGGGAAGACTGTTTCTAAATGTCTGCCTCTTCAAACTGCTCACTGGCTGGTGTGTTTTAGCCTTTGTTGTGCCTTGCCCTTCATTCCCTGCCCCTGAGTATGCCTGGACAATGTAGTAAGGTGCCAGGAGCATGTTACCTGTCTGGGAGACCATGAGACCAGTGTGCGCTTGCAGCCCAGAAAGCCAACCATATCCTGGGCTGCATCAAAAGGAGCGTGACCAGCAGGTCAAAGGAGGTGATCCTGCCCCTCTACTCTGCTGTCATGAGACCTCACCTGGAGCATTGTGTGCAGTTCTGGTGTCCTCAACATAAAAAGGACATGGAGCTGTTGGAACAAGTCCAGAGGAGGGCCATGAGGATGATCAGGGGACTGGAGCATCTCCCATATGAAGACAGGCTGGGAAAGTTGGGGCTGTTCAGCCTGGGGAAGAGAAGGCTTCATGGAGACCTCATAGCAGCCTTCCAGTATCTGAAGGGGGCTTATAGGGCTGCTGGGGAGGGGCTGTTCATTAGGGACTGTAGTGACAGGACAAGGGGTAACGGGTTCAAACTTAAACAGGAGAGGTTTAGATTGGATATAAGGAAGAAATTCTTCACTGTTAGGGTGGTGAGGCAGTGGAATGGGTTGGCCAGGGAAGTTGTGAGTGCTCCATCCCTGGCAGTGTTCAAGGACAGGTTGGATGAAGCCTTGGGTGGCATTGTTTAGTGTGAGGTGTCCCTGCTTATGGCAGGGGAGTTGGAACTAGATGATCTTAAGGCCCTCTCCAACCCTAACTATTCTATGATTCTATGATTCTATGGCTCACTGTATGATGGGGTATAAATGGGGACACAGACTCTAGGGCCTCCATGAGTTGAGGGGGTGGCAAAGTCCAGCCCCTGTTTGCAGAAATGCAAACAGCTTTACATCACAAAGCATTGTAAGCTGCAGCCTTTTTCACACCAGGATTCCTCCTTCCAACTTTGGAGACCTCTTTCCATGGACTTGCTCTGACCATCCTCCATCCACAGTTCTGTGGCCTGGTACCAACCAGGAAAATTTGCCTTGCCTTCCTCATTGCCAAAATCATCAAAATAATTTTCCCACCCATTGACGATCTCCAGACTGGTGTGGGATCCCCCTTACTCACCTGTGCTCCACTAAAGCTCAGGGAAGGTTTTCTGTCCACTCCACTTGGTGCAGGATTGGGCTTTTCTGGCCAAGTCATATGTGGTTTTCCCTGCTCCAGCACTCCCAAGACACTTGAAGGGTTAAGCCAGCAGGACTGAGTTGCCACTGGACTGGAAAGGGCAGATCATTTTTCCTGCCTGTTAAGAGCTGTGGCATGGCATGAATGTATTTGTAACATGAGCCAGAAAAACAGTCTGTGGATGCTATTAAGATAGCTCCGACAGTGAGTCCAGGGCCGTGCTCACCACTGAATATCATTCTCCGCTGAGCACAAAATGCACACATGTCCTTGTTATTCCTCCTCAAGCAACACTCCCATCACCACTCCGACACCCTCCAAGAGCCAAGGACTTGTGACGCTATGAAAAGCACAGTCAAAGGATGCTGCGTTCCCCTAGAAATCTTAAAAATACAGGGATGGCTTTGTCATACCCCCTGCCTGAATACCTGACTGCTATTTAGAGTGCATGGTTTGTAAATAGCTGCACTGGAAGAAGGGTTGTTACTGCAGCCTTGTCTCTGTGATTGAAATTGACTTCCATGTTAAGAAACCAAGGAGATTTTAGCTTCCACCTGCTTCATATATTTGAGTATATTCTGGGATAGACTGCTTTGATGGCAGATGATGGTTGGGATATGACAGGGACTTTGCTCTTGTAGTAGGTTTTAGCTTTTGTTTTCATCAGTCACAAACATTATGCTGCTCTCTCTTTACACAGGGGAGCTGGACCAAATCAGAGCATCATGTGAGGGTTTGCTTGGTTTCTTGAAACACTCACCATGTACAAACCCCAGCTCTGCCCAGCGTGACTGACTGCAAAAAGTCACCCTTATCTCCCCACCCCAGCATCTTTCCTCTGCTATGAACACCTGCAAGAAGCAATCAGATTTAAGGAGAATGAGGCCAACCCTGGGGATAGCCACCCTTCACAAGCTGCCTTGGCTGTGACCAACCTGCCCAATGCTGAACTTTTAATTCAAGTGTTTTTTTGGCTTTCTTGCACCCTTTTCTCTGATAAGCCTGCTACTCTGCTCAGAGCTCCTCATGTGGTTTGTCCTAAATACTCTTATCTCTGGGGTGCCTTTCTAATCCTTCACAGACCTAACTTCCCTTTCCAGCTATGCGCAGCTATAACACTGTTATCTAATTAGGGATATATATAGCAATTTCCTCCTTTTGCTGTTTGCTTTTGAGTCTGTGTGTTTTTTTCAGGTTTATATGTCACATTGCATGCATAAATGTCTTTTATCCCTGACTGGAGGTTGGTGGGTCCAATGGCCGAGTTTGAAAGCTCTGGGCAGAAAGAGGAGGAATTAACCCAATGTAGTGATGGAGCAGCCATATATTGGGCAGTGAGCAGGAAGGCTGAGAGGGGCATGGGCTGCACTGGCTGAGCATCCTAGGCATGGTGGATTGGGGGTTATGGTTGTCCTAGGAAAAGGGTGGCAATGCTGACATCTCTTATGGTGTGGGGATCTGCCTACTGGGGGCAGATTTTTGGGGATGTGTTGGGCATCCCACTGGATGCAGGCATTCCCCTTCTCTCCATTCATCCCATGATTATGGATTTGGCCCTGCCAACCCTGTTGCGTGCACCATCTGGCTTATGTGCTGCTATGAGAAGAGTGTGGGATCAGAAATACAGGTATCTGCTAGAGCAGAATGGGGAAGACATTCCCATGCAATCCTGCACAGACTGTCCCAGCCATTTCTCCTCACTTACCTGACTGTGCTGGTGTCCCTGCTCTAATGGAAGATGTCTTTAACCATGGCAGGCAAATTGGAACTGGATGGTCTTTAAGGTCCCTTCCAACCCAAACATAACCAGCTACAATTATGTGATTCCACACAAAAATTGCTCCCTGATGGAGCTGGAAATCTCATTTTATCTTTGCTGATGTTTCTCTACAACATCTCCCGTGTGGCTGTTTACTGCTGTCACTTCTCTTTTTAAAGAAAATAGCTCTGCCAACATCAAACCCCAGACTGCCTGGTTTGTTGTGGACATGAAGTGCATGTTTAAAATCCCCTTTTCCTGATGCTTCATCAGGGCTGAGCACTCCTGCAGGCCTCCCTCCCAGGGGGATGCAATTTTCTTCCCCTTGATCTGACCACTTGTTTTCAGAAGTGTGTCAGGAACCCAATATCTTTGAGAGCTTCAACCCTGTTCTTCAAAGCGTCTGGAACTGGCCAGTGGGTAACACAGACAGAAATACACATGGCCGGTGATGAAATAAGGTTCTTTCCCTTAAAATCCAGCCAAAACCATAGCCCTCTGAAGTGCACTGTTACAGCCTGTATTGTTCCATCAAGCCCCATAACTTCAACATTTGGAGACAGGAAGCTAAATTTAGGTGTGTTACTATTTCTATTTTAATATCCTGTAATTGGCTCAGAGTCTGATTCTGGATTTTGCATTTGTCTTTGCCAAGTTTCTCCCACTCAGGAGTCCTGCCTCAATGGAGGGTCCGGTTATTATGTGCCTGCAAATCCCTCTTCAGTTTGATAGGATGGGGAGGGTTTATTATGGTGATAAAAACCAAAAGTGAAACTGGTGCATGATGTTCAGCAGGGGATGTTTTTAATGTGTCAAGGCCCAGATCTGTGGCTTCACATCTTCCAACTTAAGCTGTTAAGGTGGGGCTTGTACTCACTGCAGGTCCCCTCCATGGGCAATAGGGAAGGTGGTTCACCTCCTCCTTTTGCTTGTGGCTCTGCCCTGGCTCTTGCAGGCAGAAAGGTTGACTAATCCCTTTGGTGCCTCAGGAGGTTTCTTGATGGAACGTGGAATAATTTTGCCTCCAGGTGGCAATAAGAATCTGTGGTCTGGCTCCTGTAATGGGGTTTGTCAGTGGGGGAGTGAGTGGGGCTGTGGTTCTGTACTGTGCCTTAGAAAACTGCTTGCTTTCCTTCTGAGCTGAGCACCTCAATGGCTTCAGCCATCAATTCTCTCCTAGACTGGTGCTCTTTCCTTGCATGGGATCAAAGTGGCTGGTAGACAGCAGACATCATCTCCTTGGAGCTGAGTCCCTTGGGGATAGTGACTGGAACCATAGGGTTGTGCACCACACATGTACAATGCAGCTGCTGCAGCATGGGCATGAAATAAATTTTCCTCTTCCAGGACATGTATAGACTTATTGCTTTGAGCTAATGCTTAGGTCCTCCAGGTCCTGCAAGACCTCAAACCGGGCAGATGAAAGACACACTTGGAAAACTTGTGGTCCTGCTGTTTTAGAAATAGCAATAATAACCATGGCTGCAGCATTTAATGACTTTTTCATGCTTAGCCAAACAAACTGGCTTTTTACACAGGGTATCTTTATTTTAAAAAACAATCCTCGATCTGTAATATCCTAAGGAGACTGACAAAATGTAGTGGCTCCTAATAAAACAAGAGTTAGCACACTGTGGCATGGAGGTATTATACCACAGAGCACACCACCCTGCACTTAGAATAAGTAATGAGTGGTGTTCCTCATTTTAAGAATGTTGTGGAAAGCAAACACAATTATTTTTATTTCTTTTTTTTATTATTATTTTTATTTTTTTCTTTACTTTTCCTGGTTGGAATAATGCTCCTGTTGTATTTCTGTGCACATTGTTATCAGGAGCAAAGACAAAGCTACCTTTTTCCAAGCCACCTGACTTCCCCACCAGCTTCATCCTCCTCATAGCAGAAGATCCCTGTTTGGCTTTGATCTGTAGCTATGTTGTCCTGGTCATCTACCCAGCCTCCTGCCACCCTCTTTTATTGATCTCCACCACTGCAGTCCTCCTGACCTTTGTTTGATGGTCCTGTTTGTTCCTGCTTTAGTCTCAAGGTGCCAGGGCTGCAGCAGAGCATATGTTCTTGGTGGGATTTTTCCACTGGAGAAAGGGAGCTGGGTGCTGATGCAATCAGGACAGCTCAGAGCCCTGACTCATGCAGTTACACTTAAAAAGTAATTGAAATGAACTGTTTTCTTGCTTTGTGGCCTATGAGATAAGTATTGATTCCCTTTTGTTCTTAGTCTTTTTCTTCCCACATCAAGGTTGAAATTAGTTTCTGGAAAGAAGGCTCAGCTTTACTGAAGATTAAAGATTTACTGATGTTTTAAGATGAAGGTATCTGTGTGTTAACTCATAACAAGCCTATTTCTTGGGTCTTATAAGCCTTCCTAAAAGGCACCTACAAGAAAGCTGGAGAGGGGCTTCTGACAACGGCCTATCCTAGGGAAAGTACAAGGAGGAATGGCTTTAAAAGGACAGAGGGGAGATTGAGATGAGATGTGAGGCAGAAGTTCTTTCCTGTGAGGGTGGTGAGAGGCCCTGGCACAGGTTGCCCAGAGAAGCTGTGGCTGCCTCATCCCTGGCAGTGTTCAAGGCCAGGTTGGGCAGGACTTGGAGCAACCTGGTCTGGTGGAAGGTGTCCCTGCCTGTGGCAGGGGGGTGGAACCAGATGAGCTTTAAGGTCCTGAACCATTCTAGACACAAATTTTGCTGAAGCTTTATACCTGCATCTTTATTCCCAGTCCTTTATATGTTCTTCGTCATTCATCTCTGATGACCTTCTTCAATGTGGGCTGCTTGGGTTAGTGAGGTTTCAAGGTCTGACTCAATCTATTTTCTTTTCCTGCATGCTCATCTTCTTTGGATTTTTTTTTTTAATTTTTTCTTTTAATTTTTCTGGAAAATGCTGCAGTGGGAAGCTTGGGTCTTACGGCACATGGCAGGCATTTCACTCTGCAGTTACCTTCCAGGGCTGCTAATCGGCTTTGAGGGGAGCTGGCCGTGCTCACAGTGTGCTTGTGGCTTTCCTCATCTTTGGCTCTTGGCTGTGGTTTTCAGCCCTTTCTGAATCCCCCAGTGTTCAGGAAGAGCTGGAGCAGTTCTCACACTCTGTTTCCTCTCTCTTCCTTCACATTTTCCCTGACATTCTCCAGGTTGTCACTTGCAGCCCAAGATGCATGTTGAAAACATCATGTTCCACAGGTTTATTTTGCATTGGATGTGAAAAGATTAGTCTCTATATTAAATATGCTATCCCTTTTTTCTCTCCTTCCTGTCTCCTTTACTTCTGCCTGTAAGCATGTAGTTTTGTGGTTTCTCTGCTTCTGTTAATGTCCCAACAACTTTCAGCTATTCATGTGTGTTGGATATGCATCAGGATGTTTAAGTCTCACTATCACAAGGAACTTTCCAGTGAAGGCATAAACCCCTTTAGGAAACCAACCTTTACAAAACACTGTATATAAAGCACTGCCTAAGGGAGGTAAGTTACAGAGCAGAGAGGCAGCACAGACTTTGATGTTTGTAATAATTTGCATTTTTGCAAAAAGAGCATCAAAGTACCATTCTAGTGATAGAATCTGCACAGAGAGAAAACAGAAGTTAATAAAGACTGTGTATCTGCTGACTTCGATTAGCAAGATCATAAATAACTCATAGATGATCTGGACTGCTGCAGAACGTAAGGTGGAGATGTCATCCAGTGAGTCCAACACCAGACTGTATAATGTGATGACTCTTAGTTTCAAGGACTTAATTCTCATTTTTTCCCCAGTAGCAGTATTTAACTAAGCACTCAGAGAAATATAGAGATGGCACCCAAATTGTGCAGTTCAAGGGATAACCTACCCTGTTTCCAGAGGATTGCTTACCATCACTATGAAAAAGTTGCACTGAGGGTGTAATTTGAAAGGGTCTAAATTCACTTTCCACTTCTTCACACTGCTGGAGTTCACTTCTGCCTTTTTATTGTAAATCTAAATTGCAATAAATATAAATTAGATTTGTGTAAACTGCAATTGAATTACCTCTGCAGGAGTCTTGCCTATGACAGGATAAGTATGTGACCTGAGAGGGCTCTTTTATCTTAAGCATGGTGTGATACTCCACAGCGTTTTGCACTGTCTTTTGTCTCAGCTTCCATCATGCCATTGATTTGCTTGCTTTCTACAGGGCTTTGCTCAATCATTTTGTTATCTGTATTTGGGCACCATTGTGTTTAAATCAATGAAGTCATCTGCTTAGTGTTCAATGGTCATAAAAAATAAAGTGGGAGCTTGCAGATCGTTATTTTGAGATCAGACACATTTGTGCTTACTTGGCTGGTGGCCAGGAGACCATAAATGTAAAATGGGACAGTATAGTCTTCCCTTGGTTATTACACTCTGGTTTTATGTTCAAAACAACACAGCAGAAATAGAAAAGGTCTAGACTTGAAGCTAAAGAAATGCTATGACATTTCTGTAGCAAGGGACTTCAAAAATTATCCTGATAAGTCTCAAACAGCTTCCTTTAGCTGAGTCTCTGTTCAGCTTCCCTGGAATTATACTTGAATTACAGCAACAAGAGAGGATAATGAGGCCCAGTAATTGGAGGGGAGACTGATGTATTAACCTACAGCCCCAGCCCAATGCAACTACAGGCTGAGCCTGCTCTGGGTTATGCCATTTTGCACAACTACACCCTTGACTGGTTCATAACAAAAGCAAAGGCAAGACAGCTCATATATGTAGCACTTGCAGAGTAGGATGTCCCCACATCCCCATCTTCTTTCCACAGGTCTAGCTCCTCATAGAATCATAGAATGATTTGAGTTGGAAGAGACCTTTAAAGTCATTGAGCCCAACCCCCCTTCCATGAGCAGGGACATATTCAACTAGGCCAGGTTGCTCAAAATATCATCTAACTTGGCCTTGAATGTTTCCGGGGATGGGGCAGCCACAGCATCTCTGGGCAGCCTGTGGCAGTGTTTCACCTCCCTCATCATAAAAAATATTCTTCCTCACATCTAGTCTGATTTGTTAAGGGTTGCCATGTCTTTGATATTGGACTGGTAAAGGAGATGGTAATCCTCATGTACTCAACCTCGAAAACACACCCAGCACTGGATGTATTCTTTATATTCTCTGGACATATTCTCCAGGGCTGTCTTGTGCCAATGAGATGAAAAGTGTCATGTGACAAAATCTATGTCTGGGGTTATGTGTGTGTGCATTTGTAAGTGTATACATATATGTGTACATGCCTGGCATGCTGCCTATGCCATGGCACAGCTCTTGCCCATGCTGGCAGACTCTTCTCAGAGATTCATCTATCAAAACACACACACAATAAGGTTGTCTTGTTCATACTGTCTACTGGGAACAGTTTCTGCTTTGGAACAGTCTGAGGGCCCCTATTAGCATGACCATGGAGCTTGTTAGCAATGAAATGGCCTAGATGTCTATGCAATATAAACGCTTTGCAGATCCCAATGTGAGGGAGAATGCTGTGTTTAAACCCAATTAGGAAGGAAATGGGCTTGCTCCTATCATGGGAGCAGTTTCTGAGAAGGGAACAGCAATTGCATGGAGCAAAGCTTGTTGAAACTGTCTTTTAATTATCACTTCACATCCTGTTTGTGATTTCACACATCTGCTGAACTGGACAAAGCAAATCCAATATAGCTCTAGTGTGTAGTTACGTCTCAGTCTAAAGAAAAGACAAACAAAGTTAGTCCCAGTCTCACACCTTTAAAAAGATATTTATCCTTTTTTTTTTTTTTTTTTTTTTTTTAGGGGGAGATTTTTTTTTTTTTTTTTTTTTTCCTTTTTTAAAAATTTTATT
>NDXB01016778.1:56199-72377 GCA_002631895.1 Agapornis roseicollis
TTTTTTTTTTTTTTTTTTTCCTTTAGAGGGAGATTTTTCTTGCAGTCATCTTTTTCCTCTCTTAAAAGTCATAGATGAGAAGGAAACAAGATTTCTGATAATGGCACTGAGCAGAGTTTCAGGTGATTTGGGTTCAATTTGTGCTCATTACCCCCATGGAAAATAATCCCTTCTCTGGACTTTAATTCCCAAATCTATATAGGGAGGACAAAAAATTTCCTCCTTTGCTTCCCTTGCATCAGACCTCGAATGCCTGTTGCTATGGGACTCTGTGTGCTCCCACCATATAAACTGCAATTTCAATAAAGCCAATCAGCTGTTCCTGAAGGAAACGGCACTCCTAAAGCCTCCCAGAGTTCCCAGCCTTTATCAAATCCTATAGCTCCTTGGAACTGCTTCCTGGGCTCCTTCTCTCTCCTGTCCTCTGCTAATTGCACAGTCATGCTCACTGGCTTTCCAAAGGTGTGGGATTGTAAAGTGTTGCAGAAATTTTTGCCAGAGAAATGAAGTTTTTTCCTATAGAAGGGCTTTGTCTGCCCCAAATCAGCTGGCTCATTCTGTGGCTTGACAACCGCACTTCTCCTTAAATTTGACTTTACCTTGGAACTGTTCATCCCTGAAAAAGGGAACAGAATGTGTTCCTGCTGCCAACAGTTGGCTCTCCAATGCCAAGAGCAAAAAGTTGCAGGAATGGTTTGCAAAGAGTCTGTATAATTGTCTGAAGCCCTGGGTAAGATGAAACAGACACTGTTTCAAATAGGGCTTGTTGCTTCATTATAGGCTAGCCTTTCCTCCTTCTTCAGCCCAGACTGGCATAAAGACTCCTTGATGTAAACAAAAGCAGATGTACATATAGCCTGAATGTCATAAACACACTCTTTAGGGATACATCATTAGAGGTTACAGAGGCGCTTTGTCAAGATGCTGACAGCCCGAGAAGAGCTGTGGCTAAGATCAGCACTTGTTTAGTCTTGGGTGCAGACAGGATCATGCTTTCAAGTCCTTCCCTCTCCCTGCCTTTCAGGACTTAGGAGAAGCAGCCCTCACCCAGAATGCCGTTCTGCCCTTGGAATCCCTTCCAGTTCCTCCCATGGGGCTTGGGCTCACCCTGGAGCTGTGAGGGGTGATGGACCAGCCACTGGGTTCCACCTTTTCCCTCCTGTCTTCAAACTGTGCAGGCCCAGCAAAGGGAGCAATCTAAAATGCTCAATGCAGATTTTGGGTGGTTCAGATCATCCATAGCATGACCCTGTTTTGCCCTCTGGAGTGATTTCATGTCACTGCAGGCTTTGGCATCCACATGCCAGCCCCCTGTGTTCTGCTATTGTGTGGTTCCCCAGCAAGTAGCAGCCTCCAGCTGAGATGCTGGGCTATGTCCGTGACTGAGATGTGGCAGAGAGAGGACTCAACAGAAGTGGTGAGAGACCCTGGAGAAGGAACCGGATGGTTGGTCTCTCTGGGTGGTATTTATTTCCACTAACTACAGGTGATTAACTATGTGGCATCCAGTCAATAGCAGCTTTTTAGGCTCCCTCTGAGGTCAATAGGCAGAGATCAGGTCATGGCTTGTCCTGCTCTAAGATTAGTGCACAGCAAAGATGGCTTGAGTTGCCTTCTGAAGGCCATTTCTCATTTTTGGGGAGGCACTAGATAAGAAGCTTAGACAATATGTGACCTTTTAATGGCTAAAACTTTCCAGGATGAATCCTATTCTTTCTAAATCCAGCTTCTATTTGTATATGCCAATGTTACTTTTCTTCCTATTACCAGATTTATGCTCGTTAGTACCCCTGATCTAGTATTCATGACAGGACTGAAAATATGTCCCAAATATGTTTCTTCAGCGGCAACACATCTAACCTTTCTCTCCCTTCTGTTTTTTCAAAACATGATCAGGCTGAGAAAGTTGGGACTGTTTAGCCTGGAGAAGAGAAGGCTGCGTGGAGACCTCATAGCAGCCTTCCAGTATCTGAAGGGGGCTTATAGGGATGCTGTGGAGGGACTCTTCATTAGGGACTGTAGTGACAGGACAAGGGGTAACGGGTTCAAACTTAAACAGGAGAGGTTTAGATTGGATATAAGGAAGAAATTCTTTCCTGTTAGGGTGGTGAGGCACTGGAATGGGTTGCCCAGGGAAGTTGTGAGTGCTCCATCCCTGGCAGTGTTCAAGGCCAGGTTGGACGAAGCCTTGGGTGGCATGGTTTAGTGTAAGGTGTCCCTGCTTATGGCAGGGGGGTTGGAACTGGATGATCTTAAGGTCCTTTCCAACCCTAACTATTCTATGATTCTATGGTAATATTTCAAACTTTTTTTTTTTTCTCCCTCAAACTGGAGGTTTCCCACTCCAAGAAGCCTGACAGAAAACCCAAATCACAGCACAATACACAATGAGCAAAGTCTTCTTTTGGCATTTGTTCTCTGCCTTGGTTTTAGACTCTGTAAGAAGCCCTTGGGAATTCACTAGGACTATTCACATAATGAAGTGTAAAATCTTTTGGTAGCAACCACTTCTAGCAAATACTTGTAAGCTAGACAAAACCACGGTTCAAGAACTGGAGCTTGTCCATTGATGGTGCTTAATAGTTAGCATGCTCTGCAACACAGTTTTGGTCCATGCCAACTTGTGATTGACTAGACATGTCACAGTAATTCCCTGTATGAGAAGGGCATAGAATGTATGAAGAACATCCTCTCCTATGCTATGTACATGAATCCAAACTTTTTTGGGGAAAAGAGAGTTTGGCTGTACTGATGTCAGTTGTGCCACATCACGTGCTCTCACAGCCCAACTGTCATAGAATCCTAGAATCCCAAGGGCCATCTGGCCCAACCTTTCTAGGCAAGGCAAGACTAAATGGCCCAGCACTCTGTCCAGCTGCATCTTAAGAGTGTTCAGTGTTGAGGAGTCCCCCACTTTCCTAGGGAGATTATTATTCTTCACTGTGAGGGTGGTGAGGCCCTGGCACAGGTTGCCCAGAGAAGTTATTGTTGCCCCATCCCTGACAATATTCAAAGCCAGGATGGATGGTGCTTGGAGCAACCTTATCTAGTGGAAGTTGTCCTTACCTGTGACAGGGGGTTGGAACTGGATGAACTTTAAAGTCCCTTCCAACCCAAGCTATTCTATGATTCTATGATTATTCCAATGGTTGATTGTTCTCATTGTGAAAAATTTTCCTCTTGTATCCAACTGGATTCTCCCCAGGAGTAACTTGTGCCTGTCAGTCCTTGACTTTTCCACGTGACTCCTTGTAAAATGGGAGTCTCCATCTTCTTTGTAGCCACCTTTTAGATATTGGAACTTGGTGATAAGGTCTCCCCTGAGCCTTCTTTTTACCAAGCTGAACAAACTCAGTTCTCTCAGTCTTTCCACATTTAAAGGAAATATCACTATATTTGCAATCTATATTGCTATATTGCCACAGCAGCATCAGGTATGGTTTTGGCTTAGGTCAAGTACAGTTTTCATGGGAAACTCCCAGACATGGGTTTGAGTTTCATGTGGGTGAAGGACAACTTGCAGTGGGCAGTCAGCATCCAGACACCATGGTCTGCACATGAAAATAGAGTAATAATGGGGGTGTAGGATATGTTGTATAAGCTGATTGGATGGCACACAGGACCAAAGATTGCCCCAGTACATCTTATTTCCTAGAGCAGATGTGACCATGGGCAGCTTGATCTCCTGATTCAGCCTGAGTAGAGCCATAGGTTTCCAAACTGCTGGTGGTATGTGAAGCACTTCCAAGTGCACGAAGGAAAATTCAATGATGAGTGTAATTTTCACGTTCCAAGCACAAGGGTTCATTCCTAGTGCAGCATGTCTGATAGGCCTTCACTTCAGAGCCCCTACATGACTCCTTTGACTAATTGGGTGCATTGATACAGTTCAGGAACATCCAAAAGAGCAGCAAGGCAGTGATAATAAGCCTAGAAATAACTTTACGCTGCTGCTTTCCTAACCTCTTTGAATGAATATCCTTCACACTTGAGCAACTTTATAAGCTAAATATTCACACCTCATTGATTGCCGCCTGGATGTTTATGGGGTCTGAGCAGAGCTGCTGTAATGGAGGGAAGGATAAGAGAGCAAAGGAATAACAGCATACGCCTTAGAGAGGTTTCATGTACAGACTTGGACTTGGGGATTTGTCTGCCTCTGTCTCAGACAGAAAACTAGTTGTTTGAAATGACATCATGGGATACCCTGCTAATTTTGTCTCTGTGCATACTTCTAGATAAGATTTCACTTTGCAGATCTCTCAGCTGCTTTTTTAAACCTGCCAAGAAACACGCACTCAGAGTGCCACCAGCTTGTTTATCTCCCCTTGCTCTGTGTCACTGCACCTGCATCTCATGGGAAATTCCCTGGAAAGAGTCTAGTGTTGCCTCTTCACCATCTTCAAGCCATCAGTCATAGTAGGATTACTATGGCCCCAATACCGTGTCCATGCACTGAGAGCAAGAAACTGCAGTGAAGAAAGGCCACCCATAGTCCAACTCTCTCTCATTAACCCTGGATATACAGGGGGAGGAGATAAGCAAGCCCAGAAAGGATAGTTTTTTTAGGGTATAAACCTCCACCTAAGCATACTTTTTTCCACGGCTTGTCTTGGAGCAAACTGTTGGGTAGATAATGGTTGCTCCTAGAGAATTACATTGTGCCCCTTTACCTTCCCACTGGCTACAGAGGGGCCCCCTCAACCAAGTGAGAAAGGGTGTGTCTTAGAGAGGGCTCACACAGGGTAAGGTGAATCTCATCCTCATGATTTGCTTTCCTAGCTTAAGAAAGGGTGGAATGAGCACACAATGCTTCTTTAGGGAAAGACCCTGTAGTGATAAAGACCAATAAAAATAATAAACATAAATAACCTGTTAAATGCCCAGACCCAGCTTTCTGTGGCTGCTCCTTAGAAGACAATGGACTTGTACTGGGGTTTGGCAGAAGATGGACTAGCTTCAGGTTTATGGGGATATTCTTCAAAACATGCCCACAATTTGAAGAGTTCTCTTTTTGTGACAGGTAAATTTGGGTGCTGCTCACAACCCCAAAAGAGCTTTACAAATATCAGATATATTTTGCTGAGTTCCCCCAGGAAATTTTCTAGTGCCAGTTTCAAATACCCTCTTTTTAGGGTTTGGACACACATAACAAAATTATTGCTGGCTGACAAATTAACACACTTTTAGTGACCCGTGATCGTTGCTTGTATTAATTTTGCTGATTCATGGCTTGACTTTTATGAAAATTTGGTGCCAAGCAGCAGAGCTATTGGAATGGAACAAAAGTAGAATTACAAATATACGGCCCTCCTGGATTGACTTGTATGTATTATATCATGGCTTGCAAATATTTGCAGGCTTGCTGATACTTGCAAAAATGTTTGTCAATGCTATGAAGACTCTATTTTGTCACAGAAATCTGTGTGTCTGTTTGCACAGTTTTGCATTTATGTGGAGCTGTCTCTAGACACTTCATCAGTCCTCCTCAGTAGATTATTAGTTGTCCACTCAGTAGTGTACTGAACCCAGCTTTAAACGGGGATTATCTCTTATTTTTGTGCATTGGAGAGGTGGTTCACAGTCAGAGTAAATGTATGCCCTCAATTCACATCTATCCTGGTTCTTTATCTTACTCCTATCATTTGTTCTTGTATTTTGGAAAGTTAAAATCAAATAAAAAACTCTTAGCTGCATTTCTGACCATGGTTAAGTGGTTTGGGATGTGCTCTGTGCACAACAGTTTTGCACAAGGTCTGCCAGTTATAACTTATGAGCAGCGGGAGCCTGTAATTGTTAGCCTTCAAATAAACTGTCACAGTGAGTTGAGATATGAAAGATAGCAACTTGCATTTCAGATTCCCTTAATAATGCTGTGCCATTTCAGGCTTTATTGATGGTAACATTATTGTTCCCATTACCTTTCAAAATTATATTAGTTGAACTTGCTCTTGTTCTCTATTACCTCCAGTCCCATTAAATAGGAAAAATGCCCTAAACACAGCAATTGGTGTCTCCCTGCCATAAACACAAATCTGCTGATGGAATTACTTCCATCCATTCCCCTCTTCCTCCCACTAGCATCACAACAATTCTATTCTTCTGACTACAATCACAAACAGCTCATACTGAGGAACATACGAAAATGATTCTGGGTATTAGATGCAATTTAGGAGATGTTGGATAGCCTTGGTGTCAAGTCAAGGCAGAGTTACTTCTCTTCGGGGAACCTCCAGGATTTGTGAAGTAGTTTGCAGGACAGGCAGTGTAAATTTGCTTCACCCTTCACCATGTGTTTGCATGTTCATTTCCTAGTCATGTGTAAAACGAAGGGGTAATTCTTGGATACACTTTTGTAGCCAAGGGTTTTTTTCATTCTCCTTGGCTACAAAAAGGAGGCTTCTGCTGCAGAAGGAAGGCAGCAATCATGAAAAATATTATTTTCTGCCCTTATATCATCTCCTTTTTTGCCCACATCCTGTACAGGTCAGAAATAATTTGAAATCAAAATGTGTTTTCATCTGCAGTTTGAGCTGTTGGTGTTGTATCCTGCAAATGCTGCTTAACAGCCCAACTTCTAAGTGGAGAGACTCAAAAGCAAAGTCATTGTACGCTTCTCTCATTACTGCCACATTTTAATAATCCTAATTCATGCTCAGTGGTAATAAGAAGGGCAATTGTAATTACTTCATCACCTCATCCTCAGTTTTTCAGGAATCTCTCTCCAGGGCTCTCTATCACATCTTTGCCTCCATATTTTCGAGTGGATTCCTATTTCTCTAAAAATTCTTATTCAATTCCATGTCAAAACTATTTTTTAAATTGAGATGCACATTGTCCTATGCAGAACTCATATGTTTTATTCCTTGAATGTCTATTTTTCACAGTTAATCTCCTCTGCTTGAGTTCAGTAAAAGTATCAAATACTTCAATGTTATCTATTTCTGGAAACAAATATGGGGTTGTTATCATTCTCCTTGGCCACAAAATGGAGGCTTCTGCTCCAGCAGGAAAACTGCAGTCATGAACAATGTCCACAAAGTACAATTAACTTCATAATTTGACACGGACATTTTTCCTGAAATGGTTGCAGTGATGACAGAAATATTAGCCACTCGTCTGCTCACTAGCAAAATCTGCTTTAAGATAAACTTATTTCCTGAAGCAGCTTGAAAAGAATGCTTTCTTTTTCATATAATTTAGCTTTGTTTTTTCATGACATCAGTTGGGCTTTCTTGAAGTGTACTTATGAATTTTAGGAGATAATTTAACCCCAAGTACTCCATTCCTCCAAATGGGCTTTGAGAAAAATGTTTAATTTTCTTTTACACTGGCGGAAGATAGGGAAAGTGTGAGTCCAGGAGAACAAAAATTGCTGCTTTTGTTTTACATTCGTCTTGAGGGAAAACCTGGAATTTTCTTTGAAAGGGGACACATTTGTCAAAAAGTTCATCCTAATAGGAATAATGATAATTTAGAAAACCAGCAGAAACAACATTGCAGCTCTTGGGAAAAAAAACAAACCAAACCAAACCAAACCTGGCACAAGAGAGAACCTGTATTTAAAGTAAGTGACATGAAATGTTGGGTTGAGGGATCTCCATGAACCTATATTTTTCTCCCGGGCTTTCACTCCTGCTGCTTCTCATTCTGCCTTGCAGACATCAGTCCTTTGGCTGTTCTGATGTTCTGGTGGGACTACACAGTGCATCACCGTAGGGTGAAATGATGATCATAGTCCTTTGTACTGTGGTATGAAGAAGTCCCTTGTCTGACATTGATTCCCATGCTCTGTGAAAGGCTTGTGGAAGGAAGAAGTAGCCTGAAACTTCTTGGACAGCCTCCCTTTCCCAAGCCATGGTTTGATCAGAAGAGTGCAGGAACCTTTCTAATATTTTTTTTTCTGCTGGAGCATGCAAAATTCGGAATTGTAATATTTGTGCCCAGATCTTCAAGGAACAGTCACACAAAAGAGGTTCAACTCCTTCGTAACTCCTCCCTATGCCACAAACATGTCTGCTCTCAGGTATCACTAGTGTAGACATCACCAAAGCTGCTGAGTAATTATCACTGATCTAATCAGGGAGAAGATTCTTTGTAACACTGGTCAATGAATTTGCATCACATTGACTTTAAAGTCTCAGAAAAAAAAACCCAGATAAATGATATGTCATATCAGTTTGGGTATCAACAGTCCTCATTACATAAAGGGGACACTGAGGGTAGAGGACATCCACTCTTTGAACAAGCAGGGAGGAAGTAAAAAACCTGATGGTGAAGTCTTCAAGTGGTTATTTTCTGGGAGAGTGAAAAGTGACTGAGTTACAGAAGCTGAAAGCATGTAGTGACACCACCATGCTGTTTGATGCCATGTTGTTGTTATTAATGTCACTCTTTTTTCCGGAGCATGCAGTTAGCTTGGAAGAAAATAGCCAAATATCATTAAAAATGACAGCTTGCTCATATGCACAAATTGCCTTTCCTCCCCTGACAGAGGAGACTGACTTCAGTAGCCAGGAGGATAATTTTTCTTCATACAGTGATTCGAATTGTTGAACTCTTTACAGGCAGATGGGTTAATTATTGGTGAGAGTGGGATTTGCATATCAGGGATTGCTGGATGATCTTAGAGCAATCACTTTCTCGTCCACAAAAATACACTCTGGTCATGATTCATGGGTTTGCGTCAAATGGTGACCTGTTCCTAGGGAGGAAAATAATACAAAACAAAAGAACAAAAAGACAACATAAATCAGAAAAGTCATTCCTAGCAATCAGTGTAAAGGTCTTTCTGTGGTTAGTCATGACTTAATTCCTTGTCCTATAGAGAGGGCTCAGTCTTGCTAGGCACTTAGCTGAGTAACTCCCTGTTGCTTTTGTGGTAATGACATAAAAATACTTAATTTTCTGGTGTTCAAGCTGGTAGAGGAGAGTGGGGGTCAATGTGTGGTACATCCATGTTCTTAAGGATGCCTTCCAGGGGGAAAATTAAGGGGTTTATCATATTAAAATCAGTTCATAGAATCAAATTATCTATGACGTACCAAGTGCAGCAGGAGTCCGGCTGGCGGGTTTGTAAAGCAGGGTTCATCTCCCCTCCCATTGCCATGTTTTTTGAAGATGATACAGCTTCAAGAGTAGCAATCCTCAGAGACCCTGCTCCTATGCTGGGTTATTTATTTAGCTATGGGAAATTATATAGTATTATGGTCTGGCAAAACCTGAAAAGTCTTGGTCTGTGTCTCAGTGGGAAGTGGGCTTGGACTGGTCTCCAGGTTATTTTGTACACTTGGTGGTTTTATACTGGCATTTGCAAAGATTATATCAATGCTGGATTTTGAGAGCAAGCAGTTTGAGGCAGATTTTGCCACTTTAAACTTGGAACAAACAATCCTTCAGGCTGATTCACACAGGCCTGCCAATCTCCTTTTTTCCTTTGTTCTTTGAGTGTGTTTTCATTTCCTATCAATCACAGGGTCAATTAATCTGTCATGGAGAGATTTCCCTCACTATGTCAGACAACCAATAGTATTTGTCACATCACTTTCATGGTTTGTCATGAACGCCTGTGGAAAATGTGTGGTGCTGGTGCTAACAATGAGAAGGACACAACTTGCATCCTCCTGAAAGTCTAATTCTAGGAAGGGATATTTGGGTTTTAAAATCCTCTTGTTCTTTCCAAATGGGTCTTATTTCCACCCTTTTTCTCCTTGCTGCGATTCTTTGAATGGTAGGCTAAATCCAGTCTTGGTTTTGCTTGTGGATCTAAAGAAGTGGTGGAGATGTATTTCTTTTTTTGAATTATTTCCATTTTTATATATAAACCTAACATTGCACTCACCAGGCACTTCTTTTACATTTAGCATGAGGTGAACTCTGTCTGAAAAGTGCCTCTGCTGTCTACTGACTAAAAGGTCAGCTGGCAGCATCTACTTTTTTTAAATCTCTTCTTGACTACAATGGTTTCACCTTTCATATTTAGGTAATGAAGTTACCTAAACTCAGCCAAAGGAGAAAGAAGAAAGGAACAAAACCACCTAAGCATGTGGTGACCCAAGTAGACATACATCTTTAGGTATCTATAATTTTAAAAATGAGTGTTCAGACTGGTCTGAAGTCATGGGGGCAAGCTCTGGCAGAAAAGGGAACCAGACCAACAGTTCATGTGTGAACCTTCTGACTGAACCAACTAAAGCCAGGGGAACATCAAAAGCACACAGAAGAAGGGGAACAGGGATTTGTCTTCATGAGAAACAGCCTGCCTAAGACACTCTGTCAGTGCTTATTCAAGAATTGCCAATCAGTGTCTGCAACTGTACTGAATTTAATGTAGCTTGTTTGGTTAATGCTTCCTTGTTGGGTTTAGGTAATTGCAAACAAGCAGGTGCAAGACCATATGTGACATAACTGGAAGGTCCATGCCAGTGCCTGCATCACTGACACGTGGCTGTGGTACCTTTTCATCCCCATCCCTCTTCTTAGGGCACAATATTTTGAATGGGACAACTATGATACCATCTGTGTGAGTGACCTTGCCAATTGCCTTTGCCAAACACAAAGAAATTGGTGGAACAGGAAAAAAATATAGTTCTGGACCCTTTGTGTTTGATCTTGGATCCTGCTTGAATCCAAACCCAACAATAAAGGAGAGGAATTTGAATCTGATAATGGATGCAGGCTGCAGGAGAGGAGCAAAGTCCTCCAACCACAGCAGATTTTAATTTCTGAAGAGACATCTGCATTGGATGTAATGTACCCTGGTTCTAACACAAAAAATTTGGAGGCAAGATGCGTTCCCTACTTGGTTCTCTACAGCTTGAAAAGATGAGAAGTGATGAGTGTGTGTGAGTGATAACTGAGACTGGTGATTGCCTCCTGTGTGACAGACTCCACATATTGTTGGAATGAGACCTCTTGCATGGTCCCCATCTTGACGCCCCCTCCTCCTTCTCTCAAGTGTCAGATGGGAGGAATGTCTACACCACAAAATACATAGAAGGCTGGAATATGGGTACAGTCTAGCCGAGTCCTGCAGTCTATATTGCTTTCTGCCTGCACTGCTGGCCCTGTAGATCACAGGCAGTGGGTGGGATCCATCATCACTAAAGTTGGATGTTGACAAGACAGACGCCTCTTCCTGAGCTACGCCACCCTGGAATTCCATTACTGAAATGTAACCAATATATCTAATGAAACCAAAGGTGTGATTTCTTTCAGCCCAGCTCAGGTGCTTCAAGTAGGATGTATGAATTAGCCTCTGACATTTCCTGACTCTTTTCATGGGAGCTGTGCAGTTAGCATCTACCCTGCAGAAATTTGGAGCTGAATCCATCTTGGGGTGCCTGTGATGTGCTCAGGTGGTGGACTAGGATATGTCAGGGTGAGTTCCTCTTGTAACTGACTCCTGGCTGTGCTGAGCTTTTTCAGAGAAATTTTGGCAAAGTGATGAGTGAATTCTTCCTCCCTTCCTGCCAGAGCATTCAAGCTAACCCTTTGCCTGACACTGACCACCTGTATAAACAATACAGATACATGAGTGAGCTCAAATCTGGACTCAATTTGGTACATACATTTTACTGAGTGGGCTTCTATGTAGGCTTATCTAAATCATAGAATCATAGAGTCACAGAATGGCTTGGGTTCGAAGGGGCCTCAAAGCCCATCCAGTTCCAACCCCCTGCCATGGGCAGGGACACCTTCCACCAGACCAGGTTGCTTTAAGCCCCATCCAAGCTGGCCTTCAACACTGCCAGGGATGGGGCAGCCACAGCTTCTCTGGGCAACGTGTGCCAGGGCCTCACCACTCTCACAGAGAGCTCCTTCCTGCTATCTACTCTGAATCTAATTTACCCTGAAGAGCTAATTTGACAGCAAAAGAAAACTGTAATGTGTATTCTAGTTATATTTATATATGGTATATATTCCTTCAAGAATATGGTATTAACAGAGAAGGAAAATGCTGGGAAGGCTGGAGCACCACCCTCCAGGCAAATTAATCATCACAAGAGCTCCAGTGACTCAATGATATTTCACCTGAGCTTGTTCTCTTGCTCTACTTTGACGTCCACAAGTTGTAATCAACTCTCATAACCCCTCAGAGAAAGATGATATGGAACATAAGAGCTTCCTCCTCCCTGTCCTGTGTCTCTGCCACTGATCCCTGCATCCCAGCTGGCATAAGTCACAGCCAGGAAAGGGCTCACTGCAGGATGGGTTTCCAAAAAGGCAAGCCTCACAGCTTCTTGACGCAGCTGAACCATTGTGAACAGATGTTGTGAGAAGAGGAGTGCTGGCATGACTATTAGTTTTGTGGGGCAAACTGCAAGCTGTATATATTAAGAGCAGACCTGCTTGGAAGGCTTTTAAAAAGAAGTGAAATATTCCTTTTTGGCAAGAGGCTCAGCGGAAAATTTCAGCTTGTTGGTTAGACCTTCACTCTTCTCCTGGTGTCTTTTTTCCTCCAATTTTGGTTAAATTATTCTTTTTTCTTCTTTTTTTTTTAATTTTTTTTCCCAGCTGCATAGATGAGATTTCACTTGTGTATTTTCAGTGAAAAAGAATCAAAATCCAGTTTTGATCTAAATGTGTATGTTCCATGGGAATTTTCACTAAGGTGGAGAGAAACACTCTCAGGTAGGAAAGCTTACCTGAGTTTTTTCTAATAGAAGAAATTATCTTGTTGCTAAGCTTTCCATATGCTTTATTTCTGTTCCATGGCTGGAACAACATAGCTAATAAAAATAACAACAGCAAATTCGTGCCTGCTTTTAATTGAAAATGGGATTTTTCATAAGTAATCATTAGTGGTTGAATTCTGCTTTGGCAAAGTCAACCATTTGCCCTGGAGGTCAGAGAAGTGGCTATTTCCAGACTGTGTGGTCTTGAGCAAACTGCTTTCCCACTCTATGCCTCAGTTGAATAGTCTCTCATGCTACATGTCTTCCTCCGGGCCACTCTGTGGACTGAACAAAGCTTTACAGAGTTAACGGTTATTATTAACATATGGCTGCTCTGCTCATCTGTGTGGTGGAACCCTCAGTGCTGCTCAAAAGCCACTCTCCTAAAATAGATGTAGTAGTTAAAAACAGAGCTGTATTTTTACCCACATATTTCTGAGTCATTTGGGGTCAGAGGATTGATTCCATTTGTCACCCAGCTTTATCTTGGCTAGAAAATGTGTTTGCAAATAAATAATCAGCAAGAAGGAATTCATGGGATGTGATGTCATTACTCTGCTTTCCTACAGAGCCAAAGCATCTTGTGAGTTGCAACAACACAGTTTCTTCTCTCTCTTTCATGTGGCTCCTTCACTGGTATTGCTCCTGAGTTAATACCTCAGTATTTCACAATGGGCATGCTGATCTCTCCCCGTGTTTTCTCTTCCAGAAGAAAACAAAGCAGTGTGCAGTCTAAATGTTTGAACCTAGGGTCAGCAGAAGGGTTGTGCTGAGTGCAGGAAGCCCATACCCTTGAGCTGCCCAGAGAATCCCAGCCCAGAGGGAAAACATCCAGCAGAGAACCCTGTGAGGTTTGCTGGAGACAAGATGATGCCCACAACCAGAATGGAGACCCAGATGTGGGTTCTTCCATTAACTCTTGTGTCATTTTTTCCCCACTGGGGTTGACATTTGTCTCTCCCAATGGGTGGGTTGAACCCATTGAATGAATTCTTTGCACTCTTCTTGAACCATGTGTTTAGTATTTGCTTTGCAAAACCCATTGACTTTAGGGACCAATCTCCATTGCTCCTCTGGACATTTTTTTCTTTTTGTTTTTCTGGTGGTGGTGCAACATGACATGACTGGAAGGAGGCTGTCAAGGTCTTGCTTGGATCCAGAAAAAGGTATTTTCCCAAGACTGCACATATAGTGAGGTTTATCCCCTGTAATGAAGAATGCTTTAGTGTATCTGGAGCTGATGCAACGTAGCAGTCAGTTGCCCTCTGAATGTATTCTTAACCACTCTGTGAACCGACTGCTCTGACCTCTGCTTGTCTGGTGGGTGTGTAATAGGTGGGATAAACAGAGAGTCAGGAGATGTGAGGATGTCATGGCAGGACAGAACCCCAGCACGTGATTCCTTTGTGCAACCTCTTCCAGAATTAGCAGATTGCTCTGTGTATATGGAGGAAAGCAGAGATCAGCCAACAGCACAGACTTTACTCTTCTCCTCGCCTACACTCCCTCATCACACACTTCTGGGGAGAGGATCTTTCTGCTGCCCTCTCATAAGGAAGGGTGCCAAACTGTGGTGCTTAACACAATTTTTCTCATGAGCTCAGCTCCTGGGCTTCATTACATCATGTGGATGTACTGGATGAAGGGCAGCTTGGTGCACTTGAATCCCAGCAGTGGAAAGAAAGGAGACAGCTGTAGCTCCTGAAATCTGGTTCAGCCAAGCTATATCCTCCTTGCTAGTAGAGTGGGGAGACATCAAAAGTGTCACTGCCAACATGGCAGCAGCTACTCTTGTGGGGACACTGGACATACCATTAGCTGCCTGTGCCGAAGGTAACACCAGGTTATAACAGGGATCAGAAAGCTGATGCTTTCCCTGCTGAAGGCATTGCAAAAAGAAACAGGTAGGTGATTGAGGCATTTCACTGTCTGCTGAAGTGTGAAACGTGGGAGGTGAGCAGTCCAAGCCAAGGCCATCAGCAGGCTGATAAATACAACATTCCAATCCCCACCCTTCCTTGTAATGCAAAAAATAAAAGATTAATAGCTAACAGAAAATCAAGCTGTCCTCTGCTTTCTGGTTATGAGGTGTCTCTTGTTCCAGATAGTTCATACGTTTGCCAGGAAATGTTATTATTAAACTTGCTAAAAATGGGGGAATCATTGCAAGGTGTAGCATTTCCAAGACTCTTAGGGAGGAGAGCAATCTTCTGCTAGCAGCTGGGGACCTAGAATTCCCAAGACTAGATGGGGTGAAGCAGGAAGGTTAAGACTTCCTAGACCAAGGGTTGTATCCCAGTTGCTGCTGGAGCATCCCTTTCAGGTGTTCAGCTCTGTATGAGTTGCAGGATGGTCTCACCAGAAAAGAAATAAGCAAAAAAAACCCAACAACCCCAAAACAAAAGTTGAACCCATGGAGGGTGAGAAAAATCCAGTTCCCATGAACTGAAACAGATGCCTTCACACAGGACTGAGCTATTGTTTCCATGTGATAGAGAACATTGCCTTTTGTGTCAGAAAGGCTTGATCCCTCCCAACGTGTGTGACATCTTAGTGTGCTCCCCTAACTCTTTCATGATGTTTTTCCAGCCTATGATCTCACATCAGGGCCTTCCTTTGACCTTTTGTTCTCTAGAAAGATGATTATTTGCTTGTTGGGTCTGCTTAGAGAGCACATGGTCTCCTCCAGTTGGAGTCATTCAGAGTATTTTAGCTGTAAAAATATTTTCAGCCCTCACAGTCCATGCCTGGAAGGAAATCCCCCTGCCAAGAGCCTCATTTGCTTTTAAGAAGTGATCTAAGCTTTCTGATGGCCTCCATCAGGTCTTGATGGAGAAGGAAGAACCTCCCTAAAGGTCAGCAACTCCCAGTGATGTCAAAAATGGGTGGAACTACCTCAATCTTCCTACCTTGGCCACCTATAGAAATGGTGAAGCACCTGGGACCAAATCCCAAATCTTTATCACTATATACATGGCACATGGCTGTGGTGAAGGGAGGCAGAATGGCTATTTGCAGACACAATGCTTTTGAATCTTGTGTGGTGACAGGCAAGAGAATGAGCCAACCCTATCAAAAGGGAACAGAAACAACCCATGACTTTTGAGGAAACATTTCTCATGCAAATATTCATGGACACTGGCCTCTGTCCTGAGCCTTGATACAAAACATCTTCTCATGACGAATCTGGATGCAAACCTTTGCAATTTGACATGTCATCTCCCTCCTCCTCCTCCATCAAACAAGCTTTGCTTCATGCACATGAATTTCTTGAGTCTTCCTTCCCCAAGGAGGATAACCAGATGCCACATCTCCCCATGATGCTCCCTGCCCTTCTTGGCAAGTAGTATATTTTCTGTCAGATGGTCTAAGGGATCCATAGCTTATTAAGCCAAGCTGTCAACTTGAATTAAGCTGTGACATTTGGTACTTTTACAGATCTGAAAAGAATTTATTGCATCTGTAAATTCAGGTTTTTTATTTATTCCCCCCCCCCCCCCC
>NDXB01016778.1:72475-85509 GCA_002631895.1 Agapornis roseicollis
TTTATTCCCCCCCCCCCCAGCTATATTATTAGGTCTAGTAAAATACATGATTTTTACCTAATAAGCTGTCCTTACCTGTGTAATGAAAGGCAGGTAGTCTGGCTGTATGTCTTGCACAACAAAAGGAGAATTTTATAACTAGGATGATGCACTGGCATTGCCTCTCCAAATGGGTAGTAGACCTGCAGGCAGGTCACAATGTTCACCCACGTTTCTGCTCTGGTTATAGGAGAGGATACTCCCTTTCACTCTTGTCTTCACTACACATACTCTCTGGAGCAACAACTGCTGCCCGAAGTATCTCTGATAGTATGTCCAGCTCTGGGCAAGAGAGCAAGAGATTGGATTAGATGACCTCCATGGCTCCTTTCAAATTTAAACTATATTCTGTGATTTTAGGCTACATATAACATCTCTTAATGCAAAGAGGCTCTGGTCTTACTATGGACTGAGGCTATATGAAACAAGGATGTGATGAAACCACGTTGCAAACTAATATTTATGTGTACATATATATATATACACAAATGTGTATATACTTGATATATGTAATAAGGCTTATGAATTCAAGTTCATTTTAAGGAAACCTTTACAGGCATCTCCTGGGAATCAGGACAGGGAGGTGGGACATGGAAGGACTTACTGTGTATACCCAAAGGCCAGAAGAGCCATGGATTCAAGTGTTGCTCACGCTGTGGACACCTGGAAAATATTTATCACTTGAGGCACTGAGACAAGTAAAGGACTGTTACTCCACCATCTCTGCCTCTTTTGGTGCAGGAGATGGGAGGAGATGGGTGGACAAGGCTAAAGCCTGCTTAAAGAGGAGAGATGATCCTGGGTTATACTGAATGCTCCCACATTTGTGCCCCCTTAACGATAGAGAGTTGTTAAGTGAACACTCAGCTCTGCCTGATTCTTTTACCTGATTTTAAGCACCCAATCATGGCAGCTAAGAAATCGCAGTGCCTTATCTGAAATAGCAGGGGCTGGTTTGCAAAAGTGCCGAGGGCTCACAGCTGCAGCTGATGGGTGCTGTACCTTTGACATCAAAAAGCATTACACAAAGCTAAGTGCTCTAAAATAAAAGACCCTGGAGAAGGATATTTGTCTTTCTTAAGATGAACATCTGAGTCTGAGCTGGGCCTACTTTGACTGTGTTACTGGAGAAAACAGGCATGTCCTGAGGACATTCTTCTCATCAAAAGATATATTTCTCATGGAAATGATATGTTTGTTCTCTGGAATAACAGACTGATTGCAGAGGGAGCCTACAAGGACTGATTTGACGTATCTTAATTTCAGAGAGAAATCCCTCCTGCAGCATCTGCAGATTTCCCTTTCCCCTCTGCTGCAAGATTGCTGGTAGCCTCAGGCTTACTGTATTGGCATTTGTTTTGTGCAGTGGTATTCTTTCTGCTCTTGAGCATTGCTATGATAGATTGCTGTTTTGAAAATGCCCAGGCATGAAACAACAAGTGCTGCAGGGCTGCCAGGTAAAAAAGCCTCTTCAATCTTCAGAGCGTAGATGGGTCAGTGACAAAAACGTGAGTCACAACATCAAACAAGGATAAGAAAGCACACTTTTGTCAGTTTCTTCTCCAGCAAACCCCTTCCATGCTAGACAAAAAATAGGTGACGAGCCGCAAAAGTTGGGCCAGAGAAAAGTACAATCTTCTTGTTCAGTTAATCTGTGATACGTACTCGCACGGAAGATTGATGTTGGTGATTAAAACCACGTGCCTTTAGGATGTAATTAGCAGATTGGCTGGAAGCTGCAGTCTGTGTGGGTGAATGAAAGAAAGTGCATGGGATCGCACTGGACTAGTGAAAAATCTGGTTTTTCAACCATTTCAAGCAGAAAACCTCAGAAGGAAGCAACACTGCTGTTTCAAAGCTGAATCTAGACATCATATTGAGAGGATCTGGTAACTCTGCAATATGTCAGCTTTTGTTCCAAGCTGATCTCAAGTGAAATCATGAAGACTTCTTTTTTTTTTTTCCTTTAATCTCATTAATCCATTTCATTTCAAGCAACTGATTATAATTCCTTATCCCAGTCAAACAATTAATCTTTTCATTTGAAGCTAATCTATTTTTTAGCTTTGGCAAGCAAGCAAGCAAACAAACAAACAAACAAAAAATCCCTATTTGCTCAGCATTATTGCATGGTGATCTTAGCTCTGGTATTTCCTAAATTTTAAGTGTTTGGTCCTGCATCTTGGATGTATTTTTGAAGGCAGGTGTTTTAATGCAATTAGAACGGCTTATGGGTTTCCACAATAACCCTTTGGCCCATAAGACTGAGCTGTGTCTCTGCCCAGCCCTGTTTCATAAAATGGAAGTAGAAAGTCTCCCCAAAATGGCTTTTATCCTAAGATTATCCTAAGGAACAAATTAATTTCCCTTTGAGCTACAGTGAAAGATTTGTGTGCCTTAGAAAGTGTTTATGAAATCCTACCGGTTTAACTTCCCCTACTTGGAGCTGTGCAAGCTCTTGTGACAGAATTAATCAAGGAGCTATGCAACTCAAAGAGAGAAGGGCAGAGTGCAGAGCTGTGCCAATAGAGAGCATGTGAGGCTTTGTGAAAATAATTAACTTCTTGTAAAGGAGTATGTCGTTGTTTTGCTATGTGGGAATTGAAACCAACTCCCTTTCCTTTATCTCCCACTATACCTGCTCAAATGAAAATAGATCTGGATGGGCTCATTATTTTGTCTTGCAGCAGGTGGACCTGCTCTCCCATCTGAAGTAACCTTCCCCAGGTCCTCAGAGATTGGAGTTGCTTTCAAGTCAAACCTTGGCCAAAACCTAAGTAATCCAAGGCGAATTTGTGCAGTTCCACAATAATCTGGCCAACTGCTGGGCAGGACCGGGCTGCATTTCAAGCAGACCTGGGCTGGATCTGGAGTGGATCCAGGATACGAATTTCTGTGCAGGCATGACACAAAGGCAGGCCAAGTTTCATATTAAGTTGGGCTTATTTTTATCACTCCAGTCAATCATGGTAATTTTCTCTCTCTCCCTTTTCTTTACTCCCCTCCTTTTAATGTTGCTTTTATTCTGAATTTTGTTACTCAGAGCAACACACTGTCTATAGATAGCAATGAGGGCCAGAGCTTTCTTCCCACTGTTTTCCCTTCAGTGAAGGAAGTAAAACGATAAGTTCTAGTTTTGGCTACAGGCTTGTTTCTGATGCTAGAGTAGACATGGGTTTACAGAGGGTGTGCAGATGGTGAACACAGGGAAATGCCATGCAGAAGGAAAACCTCACTGAACCCTGCAGAGGCTGATGTTCACACCAGAACAACTAAAGAGCATTGGATACAGCAATGCAATTTCAGCGTGGGTTTGTAAAGTCAATGGTGTTTGCAAAGCAAACACTAAGCACATGGTTCAAGGAGAGTGTAATAAACTCATTCACGTAGTAAAACCACTCACTGAGGCAGATAAATGTCAATCCCAGCTGGAGAAATGACACAGGAGTTAATGGAAGAACCCACATCTCGGACTCAATCCTGGTTGTGGGCACCATGTCTGCATTCCCAGCAAAGCTAAAGAGCCAGGCTTTGAATCACCCATTGTAGTATCCTTATTCACGAGTTTTTCTGAAATGGTGTGGAGAGCAGGACCCAGCAGATGTGGATAGAAGGTGACCAGAATTCTCCTTTGTTCCCCTCACCTTAGACTTAGTCCATAGTCTCAAAGTTGGGTTGCCATACATTGTCTCTGTGGTTTCCAGAGCTACTGCTGGCTGTGAGATACTCTATAAAGTGCTGCCCATGGGCCATGAAAGATCTCTCTGCTGGAGTGTTCTGGCTTATCTGTCTTTCCTCTGCAGTCCTCATTCTCAGGGTTTTCAATATGGGGACACTTCACAAGAAAGGAAAGGGGTGCATTTTCTTGCTTGGGATTTACTACTCCAGTATGATGGTGCACATGCAGTGTCACCTGTGTGTGCCTAACAGCCCAAGCTGTAGAGGCAAGGCTTGTTTTCAACAGAAGCAGTAGGTTATGTTTTTAAAGCTCCATATGCACTTATCATACCCCCAGTCTTATTTCTAGTGAAATGACTGACCTTTTTCTTCCATATGCCCAAATCACTGAATCATATCACTTGGTGAGACTGCTTTGTGTTGATGCTATTAGTATATGCAATGCTTCTTCCCTACTCTGAGACTTGCAATTGCCCTCTTGGAGTCATAGAGGAATTCAGAATAAAGTGATTATTGCTGGAGTTTCAAATAACCCTTTTCAAGATGGTTGTTCCTTTCTGGGCTAATCAGTTCCACAAGCGCAATAAATTGGACAAGGGCTGCATAGAGGGAGCTGAAGGAAAGCCAAGGCTTGCAGCTAAAAGGCAGCCTCTAGCTCCAATTTCTACTGCAGGGAAAGAGCAGTTGGGGCTCCCCAGGGAAATTTTAATTGATCATGTTTCACCTTCGTCCTCTGAGTCCCCCTTTCCTTCCTGTTTCAACTTTCTCTCTTTTACTGTTATCAACATATTTTCAGAAATATTTTTCTTGCTTCCTGAGAAACTAAGTAACTTTGTGACAATCTTTCTGCACCTAACATCACACTTTATATGAATTAAGGTCCAGCATATGATGATCAGCATGATTTCATCTGCAGTCTGGATACGATTTTTACTGCTGCAGTAGCTGAGAAAGCTGGCAGGGTAAGCATTGGGGAATATTAACCCCTGCTGAAACACATGTTGAATTTGCCTTCTGATTTTAAATTGTTAAAACCCTAAATTCAGGCTTGAGTGCCAGTGCATGACAAAACTTCTCAGCTCCATTAAAGCCAGCCTAGAGAGCAAAGATTATTTGAGTCTAGCTGTAATGCAGAGGGGTCTTTGCCTGGAGGCTGGAGGAGTCAGGCAGAAGTTTTCCCGCAGATGTATGGTTTTGCCACTGCTATCACCAGCATAGCAACCCACAGCAGTGGGTCCAAATGCTCTCCATGTGAAAATCAAGTCTAGTCATAACAGGCAAAGTAAGCACAGATTTAATATCCATTTTTTCCTGTATTCTGAATGTATAAAATGGAGGGGTTCCTTCTGTCTTTCCATCAGGTGGATAGAGATCTTGTTGCACTATTAGACCTGCAGGGGAAAATTCTAAGCAGAATTCTACGACAGAAACTGCAAATGAATTGAAATATGTCTTTGGGACATTTGAAACTAGGTCTTTGGGAGAACTTTCATTAGGATCCTTCTGGGAATAATAATAATAATATGAGATGTAGGAACACCAGTCTAACTGCATAACTCACACAGTCACTCCCCACAAGCTTGTCGGCCCTTTGAAAACCTGAGATGAGATGGGCAAGGATAGAAATGAACCACGACAGGAACCTGAATAGTCCTGGTTTGAGTCTTGATCCTCAGACACAAGATCAGCTGAAACAAAACACTGTGATGCAGTACTTAGGGGAGATACGTGGCTGCAGCAGGAGATGGAAAACAGGCAAGATGACCCAGGTCATCTAGAATAGTGCTATACCCTTCCTATAGACAATGGGGACCCTTGCCTACAGTCACCCAGGCTATCATGCTTTTGGCTTTGCTCCATATAGTAATTAATACTCACCCCCACTGCCCAGGGTGAGCAGGATTCCCTAGGAGGTTGGGAAAGATGTTGCCTAGAGAAGCTGAGCAGGGAAGAGAGGTATTGGGACTGCAGAGATGTTCAATGACTGTGGAGGAGAAATGGGAAATGCCAGCAGGAACTAGAAGAGTGCAGGTTGAAATACCTTAAGGAACTGGGAAAAAAGTGTATAAGATAAAGCAAAGAAGAGGAGAGAAAGCAGAGAAACCTGAAAAAGCAATTAGAATAAGGAGAAATCATCTAGAATGAGCAGAAGGGATTGAAAGAACAGAAAGGAGGGAGAGAAGAGCCAAACCACATGGCAGTAATATGCTTGTTCAATTGAGCAATACTGTCTTTCTGTGATTGTATTACCCTATCTGTAACAGGACAATTTCTTATTGCTTCAGGGAGGAAGGACAGATGGATGCCTTGACATACTGGATTAAAAATGTTGGTGCTCTGGATGTCATAGATATCTGTTTAATTAATTGGAGGGGAAGAAAACGATTTTAGAGCTCATCAGAATGCCTCAAGGGTGTCTCCAGCAGCAGGAGTGCCAGGATCTCCTCTATCAGCTACCAGCAGACAGACAAGCTGATGGCAACCTTCTGAGCATCTTCCTTGGCCACAGCAGTCTGGGTTTGCTGGACTCTCTGCTCATTCCCACCTCTTCAGCAACAGCACCAAACAGGACAGAATCAAAAACTCTTTTTTTTTTTTTTTTTTCATTTTGGTGCAGTAAATGAAGACTAAGGTCTGCTGATGACCCCCAAGTTGTCTAAAAACAGGACTTGGAGACAGCAGAAAGAACTATACTACCACTGAATTCCTTCCTATGGATTTAATGCACTTGAAAGGATGCTCTGGGGTATTTTTCCATAGTAGAAACCACTCATTTTGAGCTCTGGATAACCTCGTTTCTAGGAACCTGCTTGATAATTAAACTTAATCTTTCTAAGAGGTGCTGATTTAGCAGCCCCATGCTTTAACAGAGCAGTGATTCACTGTTTTGCTAAACTACTCTGGCATGAAGAGTTGTGGTGGTTGAATTCGATTTGATGTCAGTGAGGGGTAGATCACTTTGCCTCAGTATCTGCATCTATAAATGAAGATGTAGAAGAGGCAGGTAAAGATTTGAGGAGCTAATGGTGCAAAATTTGTTACTCTGAATTCTAATCTTCTTCTTGAACAGTAGATCATGCAGAAACTTGCCAAACCCCACAGATACAATTTGACTGCTACTTGCAGAATATTGTGCCACTTTACAATATTCTTTAATACATCATTGTACTCATGAGTAAACTATTTTTACCTATCTGTTTTCGCTCTAGACAGTGATTATGCCATGGAATATAGATTCATAATCCAAACAGCAATTCCTGGGCATATCTTAAATGACAAATCCAATAGAGGGTCAAACTTTTTTTAATAGAGGAGGCAATAAAAGCCAAACAACACCATAAATAAATATGCATTATTTATGATGGTCTTTTTAGAGAGCAGACAGCAGCTGTTTCCATTGATTATTTCTCTCCAACAACCTGTTGAACAGTGGGTGACGGAGGCACACAATGGGACAGTCAGGAGATTTCCATTACGTGCTTCCTTGTTCTCTGCTTCACCAACTAGGAAAGCTGCAAAATGTGTCTTTGCTGCTGTGATTGCTGACCGTGAGCAGAGCTAGAGCGGGGTAGTTCAGGGTGGAAATTGAAATGGCTTTGTAGCAATTTGCTTTGCTGCCTCTATTGCAAACACGGCTCTTTGTTTCCCATCTCCTGGGGCTTCTTCCCTGTGTTTTTTTAAAAGCTTGTTGAAGAGGGAAGCTCCAGCACAGGCAAACTTGATGTTTGCTTCTCCAAAGCTGTACCTATGGTAGAAAAAATCATGAGCTCCACTCCTGACCTATTATGGTATGTTGATCCTGGCTGGACACCAGGTGCCCACCCATCTGCTCTATGATTCCCCTTCTCAGCTATACAGGGGAGAGGAAATATAATGAAGGACTTGTGGGTAGAGATAAGGATAGGGAGATAACTCAGCAGTTACCTTCATGGGCGAACCAGACTTGACTTGGGGAAGTTAGTTTAGTTTATTTCCAATCAAATCAGAATAGGATAATGAAAAATAAAAACTAAATCTTAAAACACCTTCCCCCTCATCCGTCCCTTCCTCCTGGGCTCAACTTCACTCCCAAATTCTGTAGCTCCTCTCCACCCAGTGGTATGGAAATGGGGGTTGTGGTCAGTCCACCACACATTGCTTCTGCTGCTCCTTCCTCCTTAGGGGAGGACTCCTCACACTCTTGCCCTGCTCCAGCTTGAGGTCCCTCCCATGGAAGACAGTCCTCCATGAACTGCTGCAAAGGGAACCTTTGCCATGCACTGCAGTTCTGCATGAACTGCTCAAGCAAGAATCCCTTTCACAGGGTGAAGTCCTCCAGGAACAGATTGCTCCAGTGTGGCTCCCCTGTGGGGTCACAGGTCCTGCCAGCAACCCTACTCTATCATGGGCTCCTCTCTCCATGGGACCACAGGTCCTGCGAGGAGCCTGCTCCAGGGTGGGCTTCCCACAGGGTCACAGCCTTTTTTGGGCATCCTCCTGCTTCAGCGTGGGGTCCTCTCTATTTATTCGAACATGATGGATCTGTATTTTTTTTGACTGCTGTATTACTATAATTGCCTGTACAGAATGAAGTCAGTGTTTGGAACAGGAGAAGCCATTTCTCAGAGGGTCCCAAGCCCAAAAGAAATTTGTTCATTTTATGAATGAGTGAAAATGTGCAGTGGTTTCCCCATCAAGACCAATTTTGAAAGATTTTTGGCTTCTGTGTAGATGAATGCAGCAGCCTCAAGTCAGTCTCTGCTCGATGCATTTACTCTTTGCTCCATCACTTTCTTTCAAGTAAAACATTCTTTTTAGAACAGCTGTTCTATATTACAGATATTGCCTGGCCAGGTCTTCATCTGTATTCATAGCCTATGCTGTTCTCTGAGAATTTGTTCTCTGAAATAGCGTTACTTTCATCTGGGTTCAATATGATTCAGTGTGAATAGAACTGATTGCATAATTATATTGTGCCAGGTTCTGACATCCTTCCTCTAGAACCAGTTATGTTAAATTCAGTGGCCCATGACAAGGAAGAAGGTAGTATTCATTATGAAGAAATGTCATGACATCTTTTTTCTTCTATGTTTCTGATTAAATGGAGGTAATGATGTGGTAGAAGACACTCAAAATGCAGCAATTTGAACTTGGGGCAGCAAAAAGAGTTGAAATACAAATATATTTCTGTAGTTTCTTTATAATACTGTCAGGGCAGAGCCTTAGCTGGTTGCTAAGGTTTAGTGGACAGCCATTACAATCTCACCATAGTCTAAATATTAACACTTGTTTATTGCAAGAGCAGGGTTGATGGGAGGAGGTCAATGATGCCACTCAAAACAGGTCAAATGCTGAATACGTCTCATGAAATGGCAATAAAAAAGCACTTTGTGGGTGAGAGTCCAGTTCTTATAAATTATTTTATGAATAACAGATGAATTGATAGACATTTTTATGTTATCTGGCAGTTTGTAGATGGGGAAAGAGACTAAAGCTTCCAAATAAATACTCTATCTTTTCATGATTGGGAATATATATCTTTTTCAGATAAAAGATGATTTGTAATGGTTGATATTTATTATAGACATTATGCGACCAGATCGTTATTTACGCTCAAAGCCTAGCACTTGTGCTGTCTTTGATGAGCTCTGAGAAGATGATGGGAGCTGATGACAGCAGCTATGGATTGATTCAAGTATCCCACTAACTGTGATTAAACCAGTGATTAGTGTAACAAATCTGAGGTCATCTTGGCCCTTGTAGCTGTCACTGAGCTGTTTGTCTTGCATCAAAGCACCCATGAATATGAATGGAGAGCTGAAATCAGTGCTTAGAGAATTATATTTGACTATGGCTTGATATGGGGGATATTCTTTTGTATCCCCAAAGCCCAAAGACATTGATGTGAAACTGAATCCTTCTCCAGCACCCCATCAGGGGATCTGGCACAAGATACCACCTGAAAGTTATTGTGAAATTTAAGCACACCATCAAAACTCAGGAAGGCTCAATAGAACAGATTTGCTGCAAAAGCTGCTGCCTGTGACACTTCCAGCCTGTTGAGACAAATTAGCACTTTGATCTCCCACAGGCAAACACCTGGTCATGGAAGGACTTTTTAGGTTGACTTCACCCTGCAATCAGTATAATGCCCCCCACTGAAGGGTGGATTGCACTTGTCAGCTGTGTGTAGTTCAGAAGTGCTTCTGAGACTGCCTTTGGGTGGACCAGAAAGTCTTCTGCCTTAACACTCCTCTCCAGGGAAGAAGCTTATGCAGGCTGAGTACTGGTGCTGCCATGTGGAGCCTTGGTTTTATGAGCCACATGAGCTGGTAGTGATACAGAAAGATCTAAAATGTAAGATGGGCTGCTCTTGCTTTGTGTTGAAATGGGCTGCTGCAGATCTTTTCTTGATGCCAAGTACCTTATGTACAAGATAAAAAATTCTTCAGAAAGCTTCAAGCCTTAAAACAACTTGAAACAAAATAAGATTATTACTGTTATGGATTCCTCAGGAGAGGAGGGAGCATCAACTGGAAGGCGATGGGAAAACACTCCCAAAGTCTGATGATGAAAGTGAAAAGTGGGTTATTTTCTCTCTGAAGTCAGGAGATGCTGAAATAACAATAAATCGTTAGCCTCTGCCATTTTGCAAGTCCTGTGGTCTAATCAGCAAATCTATTCTCTCTCAGCTGGGCTGATGTGTTTAGCTGTTTCTGTTCTTCAGCTGATGAGATAAGGTGATATGTTGTATTCTTCACACAGAGTCACTGAGAGGAAAGGGGCCGTAATTTTTCAGTGGAGGTGTAGAGCCTGCAGCAATGAAAATCTGTGTCCTAAGCATGGAACCAGAGGCTGAACTAGCTGGTTAATGGAGTTGCTTTTCCTGATGACTGTTGGTCCTATGTCTCTGGTTTCCCCACTGTCCTATATCAATCACTACTATTCTGGAAAATGTGGGGTAAGATTAGTCATTTAAGATTATTTATTTGGATTACCGTAATTTTAGTCTATTTTCATCTTGGGGCAAATTACAATTAAAATGCAAAACTACACAGAATGTATGAAATATATGGCAATACATAGAATCCAAAGTGCTGCACAGTTGTGAAGCATCCTGCTTCGGAACAGATCTCAAAGAAGAGAAAACTTGAAGCAGGAGTAAAAACTGAAGGTCTTGTTTGTATACAAAAGATGACATAAGAATGAGGCATGGAAATGGTCTTCAAACACCTCGGGGGCAGCTGCAGTGATGGAAGGAATGATTTGTTACTTGTACCTCCCTGTAAGTAGCTGTCCAAACCTGCAGCAAAGAAAGATGAGGTAGAAAAACCCTAGGAAACACTTCACAACAATAAATAGGTGAAACCTTAAACTGACTAGCTGGGGAAACCGCCATCACTGGAGGCTTTCATGACCATCTTAGACAAATAAGAGAGAAACATAAGGTAGAATATATGTCGTCAATTACTGCTATGAGATGTCTTGCCACTACTGCTGTGCACAGTTTCGGTTTCTACAGGTGGACCAGAGTGTATACACATGCAGGGGAGCAAGAAGAACAAACAAGAGAGCGACAGTATTCAAGAGGATGGATATATTTCTTCATAAAGAGAGACTTAAATAGTCTGGGACTCCTCATCTGGAGAGCAGAGGAAAGAGGGGGATGTTCTCCAGGTTTCCAGCATCATGAAGACAGTGGCCAAGGTGAAAGTAGAACTATTGAGAAACACATCAGTCATCTCAATGTATCATCCCACTTCTTTTCTTCTTCTCTTCTTCTCTTTTTCTCTTTTCTCATTTCTTATTTTTTTCTCCTATGCAACAACTTGCCGGCTGAGATTATTTTCTTTTAGAAGGAGAGAGTAATATGTATTTCTGCTTTTAGTTGTTTTCCATCTGAGAAGCCTGCTCTGTTTTATGGTGGTACAGCAGCTTCTACAATGGAGCTGACATTTGAGGAATTTCAGAGGGTTTGGAGTTTTTTAAATTTTATTTTATTACCAAGAATAAAAATCTCTCCATGCACATTCCTCAGAAGAGGCTTTTCTGTCTTAGCACCAGATATGCCAGCCATTCACTTCAGTTATGGTAAAATGCCAGATAGACCAGGCTACACAAGCTGCTCACTCTGCTTGAAAACTCCTCAGGTTGAAAATGTTTTCAGCTGGAAAAGAGGAAGTGTTGACCTAAACTCAGAATTTCTGGTGACAGAAACAAAAAAACCCAAACCCCAACATTTTAACTCTCTCCTCCCACCCTTTCCCAGTCACAATCCTGGTAAAACCCCCACATTTACTTCATTCTAAAATGAATCACAACATTTGGGACCATCGTAAACCAAGAATAGATTTCTGGGAAGTTTGCAAAGAAAGTATTGATTGGGGTGGAGCAAATCTGAATGCCACTCTGGTCACCATCTACCTGTCACCTCTGGAAATCATGCAATAGAATAATTTGGTTGGAAAAGACATTAAGGTCATCTAGTTTCAACCCCCCCTTCCATGGGCAGGGACACCTCCCACTAAAGCATGCCACCCAAGGTTCTGTCCAGCCTGGCCTTGAACACTGCCAGGGATGGAGCATTCACAATGAAACCTGTCCTGAGCTGTGTACTGTGTAGGGTGACATAGAAATTAGTGGCAGATGGGGTTCTCCTTAAGGATGTGGTTTGGAAGTCAGGGTTGGTGTTTGTTGCTGTAAAGGAAGATGTGTAATAGAGACCTTTCCATCAGTGATGATGAACCCTGCTCCCTTTCTTCTTAGCAGAGTTTGAGTCAGTAGAATCATAGAGTGAGAAATAAGATTGGTCTCATCCTAATGTCAACATCTGAAAATAAGACTAATTAATAACACTCTAAAAGCAGTTATTTCCCTCCTATGATGTTAGGATGAGGCCAGCCTGATTGGCAAAGAGAAAGATGTTACTCCACAGATATGTAGGGCTTGATTCAGTTACCAAAACAAGGCATTAAGAGACATTTGAGGTATCCAAATGCCTTTTCCCTCCTGAACTTCAGCTGTGGCTCTGAAAAGGCAATGGTCTCCTTTGGTCTTAAGCCCCATCTACAGTCCCATGAAGATGTTGCAAACACCCCAACATGCCATAACTAGCATGATGTGCCTATTTAGACAATTATATCCCTTCCTCAAAGGCAGATGAGACAAATGCCACTTTCTAAGTCTTTCAGGGTAAGGGATAATGTTTTGGTGAATAGCAGTGCCTGCATTTTGGATAGATAGCATCCTCTGGGTGAATGGGCTTTTTTGTGGCCACCCAGAACATACAGCCATGATGCTCCGCCAACAGCAAGTATGGTCCTTACAGGATATTTTTT
>NDXB01016778.1:85593-96473 GCA_002631895.1 Agapornis roseicollis
AACATCCAGCTGCTCCGCCAACAGCAAGTATGGTCCTTACAGGATATTTTTTTCACCACTTTGGTCACAGAGGAAACTCTTTCCTGGATAACGGATGCTTGGATTGCCTCAAGCAGGAACAGGAAGAAACAGATTATGTCTATTGTGGAAGCTCCACAGAAGTCCACATCTGGTCAAGGAAGTACTTCCAAGTCAGGCATAGACTGTTGGTCATTCAATAGAGGAAGCCAAAAATGGGGAGACAAAAGAGCAGACTGCTTTGGGGGAAAGGGACTTTTTACAAGGAAGTGAAGCAATAGAACAAGGGGTAATGGCTCTACACAGAATAAAGGTAGTTTAAATTAGATATTAGGAAGAAATTCTTATTTGTGAGGGTGGTGAGGCCCTGGCACAGGTTGCCTGGAGAAGCTGTGGCTGCTCCATCCCTGGCAGTGTTCAAGGCCAGGTTGGAAGGATCTTGGAACAGCCTGGTCTAGTGGAAAGTGTCCCTGCCCATGGCAGGAGGGGTATGGAACTGAGTGATCTTTAAGATCCTTTCCAAACCATTCTATGATTCTATGATATAGGGATGACTTATCTCAGCATCATTGCTGTATCTGTAAGCTTGGAGAATGATGAAGCAAAAGAAGTTATTTCCAGGTGCATAGCATTATTGTACTGTCAGTTAGCATATGCTGATGATTTAGCAGGATATTTTAGTGAACATCTGAGGTTGTGGATGTGCAGTCTTTGATAGAGACTCTTTGAGTCTCCTACACTAGACAACACAGTGCCTTCCACTTCTTTTGCTTTCCCTGGTTTAAAATCTGTTTGTTTCCCCAGTACCCCGTGTCTTCCCCCTTCCTGAGCCTTGGGATGAAGCCTGGGATCTCAGAACAAAGCTCACCAGCCCAAGAGTCACAGCATTCCTCCTAGGGTGCAGCAAAACCCAGGCCACTGTCCTGTTGGGTGGTAGGCTTCCAGTCCCTGTTCTTGTATCTGGGACAGACTCCAAGCCCTGGAGGGGGATGCCTGTTTTCAAATTCATTCCTTTGAGACTGTGTAGCTCTCCTTTCAGTCTTTTTTTTCTTTCCCTCAGTTCTAATTATTTCCCTCTTTGAGAGAACAATATTCATATGGGCATAGGAGATTGATAGCTTGCAGAGCTGAAGGGAAATTAGCAGAGTCTTAAAATCCACATGGGTGGCTTTCAGTCAGAGCAAAAAGAAAGAGGAGAGTATTGAGTGATCTCCCCTCTTTCTCCAATGACAGTCTATACATTGCTCGTGGTGCTGAAGGCAAATTAGTAAAATAAATGTCAAAGCAGAAGGAAGCTGTGAGGGCAAAGCTGTGTTCCTCTTGCTTCACAGCCTTGTTTTGGAGGCAGTATGAGTGACAGCTCATTGGAGGGAAGATATGAAGTAGAGGGTGCAGGATAAACAAGTAGCTCCAGATAGCAGCATGGTGAGCATCGCAGGGGAGAGGATGGATTCAGCTAACTGGGTTGAATGGAGCTTTTGTGACAGCTGATGCAAGTGTCTTGTGAGCTCTTTGATATGGGCTTAGCGGGCCTTTGGGCACTGGGTACAGGGCAGGTACATCAAAAGAGAGGTTTACTTGGACCAGCATTTATCTGGCGGTGTGAAAAGGCACATAATAGGTAAGATACAAAGTAGGATGTGTTGGTACTAGGGTGGAGGGCTTCCAAGGTCACCCTACTGCTGAATCCTGCAAAGCTCTAAACATCAGGCAAGTTCAAATTCATCACTATTTCAGAGAAGAAATGCCACAATGGAAAGGAACACACATAAAAAACCCCAGTGTGACAGTACACTGTGAGTGATCTGGCTTGTGGTTAGCTCTGATGTTGCTGCAGCTTCTCTGATATGGCTGCCACTTGCCCGTTGCTTGTGCAAAAGCCAGGTGGCACAGCACAGGAATGGGAGGGTATTTCAGTACCCTGGCTCTGCATGATCTATTACCTTTGTCACTGGCAAGTCCCTGTAATACCCCCTTAATCTCTTCAGAGAGATGGTTCATCACTCAGTGAGATGAGATGGCGATGTAGCTGGCTATGGAAACCTAACCTCAGGTGCAGACCTTGTGGGACATTGCTGAGGTTTGAGAGCTCTCAGGACAGACTGTCAAGCGGAGCAATCCAAGGTGTGCTTAACACTTTTTCATTCACTTCATATTCCTTATCCCACTGCCCATGAGAAAAGTGTCAGCTTTCCCCAGGGTACTGGCCATTGAGTGTGGCATGTTGGTCCTTCCCCTCCTCTGTGAAGGAGGTATGTGAGTTGCACCACTGTCTTTTTCTGAACCCAATCACTGCCACTGCTGTAATAAAACCCATTCACCCAGGACATAAATTCAGCTGGCGTGTGTATGCACCACAGAGGCTTCAACAGCTTCCTTCAGGGTCTGTGCTTTCCCAAAGCTTGGCAGCTTTTCTTCCTATCAGTTAGAGTGTCCTACAGGAGGGACCACCCAGAAACTTTTCTGCTATTGTTCCACTTGGGTGAGGAATGACGGTGTGTGAGATGCTGATTCTGCAGGTAGATGGCATCCTGGCTGATGCATCTGGCTATTAAAGACTTCACAGCCAGCCCCATAAATAGCTGATGACCTGAACCAGTAGCTGCTAAGCAATTTCAGGTTTTATTTCTTGCAGTAAAAATGAGGCATTATGAAAATGTCTTTGTTTTGAAGCTCTCTGGGTGCTTAAAATCAAGCCTGTGCTTGAGTGGAAGATAATCAACAGGACAGGGCGTCAAGGGATGTTGGGAGCGGTGTTGGATGGAGGTTGAGCCAGGACAGCATTCATAAAACAAGCACATAGGGGTAGTGGAATAATTCAGGCTGGAGANAGTAAAAATGAGGCATTATGAAAATGTTTTGAAGCTCTCTGGGTGCTTAAAATCAAGCCTGTGCTTGAGTGGAAGATAATCAACAGGACAGGGCGTCAAGGGATGTTGGGAGAGGTGTTGGATGGAGGTTGAGCCAGGACAGCATTCATAAAACAAGCACATAGGGGTAGTGGAATAATTCAGGCTGGAGAGGACTTCAGAAAGGAAGTCTCTAGTCCAATATCCTGCACAGTGCAGGGTCACCTCTGAGGTCAGACCAGGTTCTGCAGGGCTTTGTTCAGTTAGGTCTTGAGAACCTACATGGATGGGAACTGCACAACCCCTCTGGGCAACCTTTTCCAATGCTTCACTTCCCTAATGGTCAAAACAGCACCAGTGGAAGGTACTGGAACATCACTGATGAGAAAGGTTAGATGAGCTGGAATTCAGAGGTTTTAATATTTTAACTGGAGACAAGTTTTCACAATAGCCTAAGGAAGAGTAGATTTCCATAGGGTAAAGTGGACTTACTCTGCTGAAGATGTGAGGCTGGTTGTACCATCTGACACTTTATTACTATAAATACATTTTCATTACCCCTCACAGAAGGAAATTCTCAAACTGAAAGCAATTTCAGTTAAAACTAGCTAATGTGTTGTCTGCAGTGGATGATAAAGCAGCCAGCTCAAGCCTGGAAAGGAATAATCCTGGGATACTAAGGGGTGACAAATGCAATTTGACATAATCAAAATGCAGCCAGTAGACTGGCTATCCCAAATTTGCAGCTCCAGCTGCAATTTAAAGATATCTAATTTACCATCTGAAGCAAGCAGAGAGGTTTCCACCAGGCTTCCATGCTGCTGTCTCATGGAAGCATCAAAGAGGAGCCAGCAGGAGGGAAAAATGATTCCCAGTTTGCTCTGTTGCTGATGACAATGCTTGGAGATTTTGTCTCTGACTTGGAGAAGAACACGTGACTCTTCTTTCCCACGACTATGACAGCTTAATTGGAGCTGTATGCAGTTGCTTTCCTTTTGCAGTAAATAACATCAAATTTGACTATGCCCTCCCTGGTCCTGTGTCAAAACTCTCAGTGACTGGTTTTATTAGGGGTATGCATCTTCTGAGCAACAGCGGAACCAGTAGACCGATTTCTGTGCTTAGTCACAGCAGTGTGGAAGTAGAATAAATCTGTAATTGAGTGAATGTAGCCTACTCTCAAGCAATTTAAGTCAATGCAGTGGTAGGGGAGGACTCTGGGTGCAAATCAGTCAGAAGTCACCGCGGTTTATCTAACCTGTAAACGGGGGTTAACAGAATATGAAGATTAGTAGTCATGCAGGATGGGTTTCAGCTCCTGCTTCAGACACCACATGAAAGGAACCTCCCATCACTAGCAGACAGCAAGAGTTCTCTTGCTAGCAGAGCTTCAGGAGTCGTTTCTGTTGTCCGCACAAGGCCAATGGGAGGCAATTTAAGATGCCCTGAGGTACCTTAAACATCTATATGGGCCCAGCAAATAGGACTTATGGGAGATCAGTGCCCTTTTGTATAGGTGGACGGAGGACAAAGAGGAAGTATGTCGGATGGCACTAAATGTACATCTGGTAAATGCAGTCAGTTTGACATGCTGTAGAGCAACAACAAACCTGCTGTACATTTGCTTTTTGAAAGCAATCTTATTGTACATCCTGTACATCAGGCCAAGAACCCAAAGAGCTAGGCACCCCAGCACATATTTTGCAAGGGCATCTGAGTTACAGATCTTCTCCTCTTCAAGGAGAAGACGACAAGCACAAGTTCATTTAGAGGAGCACAAACAGGTTGACTTATGTGTGGTTTACAATAACCAGTTGGGAGGGTGAGGAGAGAGAAAATCTCATCGCTAAATCAAGAATTGCACAGTATTTTTCCTGGGAGACACACAGATGTGACTGGCAGTAAGCATGGCTTGTTTTGGGGTCTGGATCTCTGCATTCATCTTCTGGATCTGTAAGAGCCCACCATTATGGTGCTGAGTCATTACACACGTGTATGTGTGAGTGCAAACAAAGGAGCAGTGGGCCCACACTCACAGCAAAGCATTAGTAGCTCATCCAGTAAGATTTGAGAATCCCAACTGCTAAGCCACATTTGCTGGAAAACGATGTTTTTTCTTTCTGATAGAAATACTTTTCCTGAAATGATGAATTGCTTGTGAGATGAGGAAAATAGCTCATGAAGTGTCAAAATCATTAGCTCAATTTTCTCATCTTGCTTGAGCAGTTGAGTTTTAGTGATTCCTTCAAGGTTAAAATGAGTCCTTTTCTCAATATTCAAGCTCTGTCAGAAGAGAAGTCCTCAGTCACAGTCACCCACGTGCTTGTTGGGTTCTGGAAACCTCCCAACAGCTCCTCAGGGGCTGCTGAACATCTTTGTGAGTGGAGATGTCCTTACCTTTGCATGTGCATAAAAGCACAGTGAAAACCATATCTATCTCACTCCATGCATCCGTATTAGGGCAACATAGAGTGAGAAGCAGAAACAGGAGCATTGCAATTGGAAGTAATTAGCTGAAGAAGCCTGTTCCCAGGTAGTAGCTGGTGTGCTGTGAGGTTGCAGGATAATGAACTTTGACTGCAAGGATGTTTCTTTTTTATGAAGGGTCTTGGGGTGAAAAGTTTGGAGGCCATGCCTAAAAGTTTGTCTCCACTGAGGTTTACCATAGAAACTCTGTCATGTCTCAAGCTGGTGTCCCTCTGTTGCCCTGGGGTGGATGTACTGCTAGCCTGCCTCTCTTTGCTTTCAGAAAAGACTTTTCTGAACACCTTGCTGTCCCCTGCATTTCAGTTGTGTCTGTGTACACACACGCCTGCCAGGCTCTTTCCCCACTGACAGGCAGACCAAGAATAAATTCAGGAGTGACAACGTACTGCTCACTGACAGCATGGGGACCTTTGCAATGCATGGACAAACAGAATGGTGGGACCCACTCCAGAATCTTTGTTCTGAGTTGAGCATTTTGGTGACCAGAGCCATGGGGATTTCCAAAGCTGTGTGAATAATCAGGATGGGAATGAAGCAATTGGACTTGAAAGGGATGGAAGGAGCTCTGCTCAAGGGAACATCGCCATGATGCAGCTCGCATACCCCAAATCTCCTCAGCTGTGTTACTAATTACATACTGCATTAAAAAATTATATCTCCACTCCAGGGAAGAAGGAAGGGGAAGAGAACATACAAAAGAATTCAGTGAAGCCTTGGTACTTTAAATCTTGATACTTAAAGTGTCCCATCTGTCATGGAGACTGAGCACTGCCTCTTTCAGCCACAAGCATTTGGTGTAGCACTGGCTAAGAACAGCTCTGTAGTATGTGTTGCATGTAGGGACAAATTCAGAAAGCAGGACACCTCATAAATTTGAGGGACATGTGTCTCCCCCAAAGGAATACCACAAACATATTCACTTTTGTAGTTGCTAGTAAAGTTCTGTATGTTCTGCCATAATTAACCGAAGATCTGAGAGACAACTGGTTCTGTATCCAGTGGTGCAGAAGAGAGGTTAATGGATGTGCTGAGAAGGGTGAAGTGCCCTTTTTGTGCAGTCTATCCTAAAAATATTGACTGTGACCAGAAAGCGTTATTAACACCAGGGATAAGGGGGTGATGTCTCTGTGCAAAGTAGAGAAGGAGACAGTTTCAACACTCAAAAGCATGAGTGAATTTCAAATTGGCTACCTTTGCTTCATCCTTAAATATTTTAAGAGATAGAAATTGGAGAGCTTGTAATGGCTGTTCTAGTGAGCACATGGAAGATGGATGAAGTACGTGAAGATAAGAAAAGGCATGATGCAGTACTTATCTTTAAAAAGTGAGAGAGAAACAAATGAAGGAATTATTGATGAGTCAATTTCAGTAAAATTGCTGAGAAAAAAACCCAACATGAGTAATTATACTATTTGAAACACCAAACAGTACAAACTGGTTGCCAGGTGAGCTGGAAAACAGGTTTATGACAAAGAATGAGGGGGTGTTGGTGTAAAAGAAGGTGAATGCGGGTCAGCATTGCCCTTGGGGCAAAGAAAGTTAACGCCATACTGTGCTGCACCAGCAAGACTGCATCCAGCAAATGCAGGCAAATGATCCTTTCCCTTTTTAGTACTTCCGAGACCACATCTGGAGCACTGAGCAGTTTGGGACTCCCCATGGATATACTAGAGAGAGTCCAGTGAAGGGCTACCATGATGGTTGGAGGGCTGGTGCACTGGAGAGGCTGAGGGACTTTGGTTTGTTCTGCCTGGAGAAGATACAGGATAGAGATGCTTATGTCCTAACAATTACTTGATGGTATAGAGATAGAGCCAGGCTGTTCTGGGAAGGTTATAGCAGATGAAAAGGACAAGATGGACAAGATGAACTGCAAGAAGGAAAATTCAGATTAGATATTGGGAAAATGTTTTATACCGTAATAGTGGTCAAATACTGGAACAGGCACATAGAGAGTCTTTTGGGACCTCCATCCTTGGAGATAATCAATACTCAGCTTCCAAGTCCCAAGCAGCCTATTCTGGTTTGGGCAGAGGCAAAACCAGTCAGGCACAGTTTCCTTCAATCCTATTTTACTCTACAAATCTAAGAAGTTCTGCATAGATACGATTTGTTAAGCAATGAAAGTTGCTGCATCGGAAAAAGTGAGTTGACTCTGCTGAGAGCAGAGCAGTTTTCACCGAAAATCTCAAAGTATAATACAGAAACAAGATAAGACACAGTGGACATTTCAGCTGACCTATTTCAAGCTTCTCACAGCAACTGCTGGACTGCAAATGCCCTGGGAGACTTTGAAATGCCACAGTCTGGGTTTTGTCAGTGAAAATAGCAGCTCAAGAGCAGAGACATATAGCAACCTAGGATTAGTCAAGAGTATGTGTTTTGGCTATGGACAGTTAATAGGGCTGTTGATCATAAGGCTCTGGGCTATCCATGCTGAAAAGAAGGAGTTGGGTTCCTCATGTTTCTATTTGCATCTATCTTAGTTTATTTTATTATTGAGCTTTTCGGGTGCCCAGTTGGGTGCCAGTTTTCTTACAAATAACATAGTTGTAATTGCAATCTCTTTTTCCATGTAGCTCTGTTCTTCATCTCTGCAATTGAAGAACTCCCATGAATTGCGCAGAGGAGGCTCAATTCCTATGAGATACTAATTGTGGGAGAACTCCATCATTTCTAACATAATGAATTGAGTTAATAAGGTCCATTATAGGAGAAAAAAGCCTACAACAGGCTGGCTGGAGGATGATGACTATCTCAAAGGGTATTTTCACCTAAGATGCATCAGTGTTTAGCAATTAGATAAGTTGGTTGTGACTACTTGATTGATGGAACACTGAGCTGACTAATCCGCTCTGATTACAGGGGACAGGCTGCTGATGAAAAGAGTCCACAGTAAAACCTCTGAATGTGGTTCAAGGCAGTCTTGAGAAATCATCTCAGGCTCTTAAGTGTATATACATGCATGCAAGCTGCACTGGAAACTACAAAGGTCCAGGGGGTTCATAGTACAGTGTAACTGATATTCTAACAGCTAACAGCACTGCAGCCCTGCAGAGAAGGACTTTGGAGCACTGGTGAATAAGAAGCTCACACCCAGCAGTGTGCACTCACAGCCCAGAAACCAACCATGTCCTGGGCTGCATCACCAGCAGTGTGACCAGCAGGTCGACGGAGGGGATTCTCCCCCTCTGCTCTGCTCTGGTGATATCCAACCCAGAACATGACATCCAGCTCTGGGGCCTCACCACAAGGAGGAGGTGGGGCTGTTGGAGTGAGTCCAGAGGAAGCCACAGAGGTGATCCAAGGGTTGGGGGAGCTCTGCTATGGAGACAGACTGAGAGCTGGGCTTGCTCAGCCTAGAGAAGAGAAGGCTCCAGAGAGATATCAGAACAGCCTTCCAGTACCTAAAGGAGGCCAATAAGAAAGACTGGGACAACGTTTTTAGCAGGGACTGTTGTGATAAGAGAGGGGGCAATGCTTTTAAACCAAAAGAGGGTAGATTCAGACTACATATAAGGAAAAAGAAATTATAATGGGGGTGGTGAAACACTGTCACAGGTTGCACAGAGAGGTAGTAGATGCTGCATGCCTAGAAACATTCAGTCAGGTTGGACATGGCTTTGAGTAACCTGGTCTGGTGGAATGTGTCTCTGCCCATGGCAGGGGGGTTGGAACTACATGACCTTTAAAGGTTCCTTCCAACCCAAAGCATACTGTGATTCTATGATAGCATCTTTCGTCCCATGAAACAAGACAGCCTCATCCCCACTCACAACCGGGGACAGTCCTTGGCCTGTGCAATCCTGTGCTTGGTACCTTGGGCAAAAAGTGTGCCAGGGTCTGTGATAAGACTTAACAGGATAGTTCTGGGATAGTCCTTGAACCAGTGCTCTGCCCAGTTTGGAGAACTGATGTTCTTGAGCCAGCTGTTTGATTGCAAGATCGCTAGGTGGGAATTACTGAGGCTCAGTTTCACATCTGAATTGGTAAATTTAGTAAAATGACAAGCATCAGGAAAAACATTAAGAAGAGCTAAAGTAGGGCTCAGGAATAATTTACAGCCAAATTTTGCTGCCTTTGCTGCCTGTAAATAATTTCCTGCAGGTTCTTCTCTTATTCAGCCAAGCTGGCTAGTAACTGCTTGAGAGTAGATCTTTTTCACTGAAGCATAAAGAGGATTCAGTAGCAGCCATTCATTTTCAGCTGTACTTGTCACAAAAGCTGGTCAGCAAAATCAGGGCAACACAGCTCTTCCTCCAGCTTTGCTGATACATCAGTTTTGACTGATTTTCCTTCAAAGTAAGTTTGCTTATGGACTCTCCTTGCTGTCTGTCACTCCAAACTTGTTGTTAGAGTCTGTAGGTCTGCTGACTATATAAAGCAGCTTTTAATTTCGCAGAAAAAACTTCTAGATCTGGAGATTTTTATCCAAGAGAAGTGCTGGTATTTGACAATATTGGTGTTTTGTGGAAAGCAGAATGATGGCTGGATTTTATTTTTAAATGGTGTTATACTAACCTGGCTCAAATCAAATCCCACCTGCAGGAGCCTGTAACCATGCACATAACTGAGACTAGGTTACTGTGGGACCATGGGCAGGCAGAAAACAGAGGGGACTTGTACTTCAAATCATACTTCAGGAACTGACCCCTCATTCTCCTCATTTCCCTAAGACTTTGGGCATGCAGAGAACTGAAGCAAGCTCAGTTCCTTCTCCTGGATCCATGGAGGTACACTCAGGCTCCTGACACATGGCACTCAATAAGGAAGGGCTTGCATGGTCTCAGCCCCAGGCTGGGTGCGTGCATCTCAGAAAAAGCGAAGTTTTCCTGCAGAATGGCATACCTGCTCCAGAAGAAACCTGCACCAGGACCTTTGTCAGCACAGCACAGATGACAATGTCTTTTAATTCATATGGTCCACCACTGAGTGAAAGCGAGTAGGCTAGAAACTGCCTGGCTTTCTTTGCTTGAGTGTAGCAGCCTATCACAAAGATGCCTCTACTTGTGTCCATCACTTAGGTTTCTCTATAGACCATGGACCCTACGGTCAATGCAGTTTTTGGGTACAATTCACCTTATAAAGCTGATGGCTATCATTTATTGAAGAACCTCAACAGCACCCTCTTCTTTCTATCAGTTATAAAGGGAACCTATGTGATGAGTTCAGCTGGAGACTGTTGTGCTTCTTGCATTTAGATATTTAATAAATCCCAACATTCTGTCTATATAAGTGGGATGATGGCATTTCCTCATTTCACCTGGGTGTGTGCGCTCCTGCAGGACAGGGGGGATCAGAGGCACAGAGATTGGTGAAAAACTGCAGATTAGAAAGTCCAAATGAAGAGCTGAAACAAAAAATCCACCTCAACATAACATGAAAAATATAATTGCTGTTTCTGATATGCTTACAGTTCCTCAGCTCAGGGTCCAAGTCCTGGTGTTATGGGTGATAGTAAGTACGTTCAAGGAGAACCTAAAAGAGTTTCTTTTTCTTACAACCCCCCCCCCCCCCCCCCCCCCC